>CBVK0100892131.1:0-10414 GCA_900067695.1 Picea abies | reverse complement strand
ACTTTGTGATTCTTCTTCTTGTATTTCTTTAGTTTCTTCTTCATCATCATCATCATCATCTCTTCTTCTTTCATCAACTTGTGAATTGTTTTGAGATTTGATTCTTCTTGATGTTAGATCATCCACCTTTACGTTTGCACTTTCCACAATTTTATGCAATCTCATATTGTAGCATCTGTAGGCCTTTTTATTGGATGAGTAACCAAGAAATGTTCCTTCATCTGATCTGGAATAAAATTTTCATAGATTATCATCATCTCTTTTTATATAGCATTTGCTCCCAAAGACTTTGAAGTGTTTTACTGATGTTGGTCTGTCAAACCACAACTCATATGGTGTCTTGTCATGGTTAACTTTAAGTTGTGCTCTGTTAAGTATATATATTGTTGTATATATTGCTTCTCTCCAATATATATCTTAGAGTTTGTCTTCATTTAACATAGTTTTGGCTGCTTCTTGGAAAATTCTATTTTTCCTTTCAGAAACTCCATGTTGTTGAGGAGTTCTTGGAGTTGAAAAGTGTCTTTTAATTCCATGAGTTTCACAAAATTAATTGAACTCATCTGAGGTAAATTCCCCTCCATTGTCTGATCTTTGACACTTGATTTTGAGATCAATTTCATTTTCAACATGTGCTTTGAAGGCTTTGAATTTTTTGAATGCTTCTGATTTCTCTTTAAGAAAATATACTCAAGCCATCCTTGTATATTCATCAATGAATAAAATGAAGTAATATTCATGTTCCATGCGTTTAGTTCTTTTTGGTCCACATGGGTCAGTATGAACAAGTTCTAATGGTTTTGATGTACAGTATTCTTTTGTATTGAATATAACTCTTGTTTGTTTTCCATGTTGGCAGGCCTACAAACAAAGCTTGAAGGTTTAATAATCTTTGGCATATCTCTCACAACTTCCTTTTTATTGAATTTTATCAAATTGTCAAAACCTATATGTCCCATTCTTCTGTTGAATTTTATCAAATTGTCAAAACCTATATGTCCCATTCTTCTGTGTCATAGCCAACTTTCTTCTATTTAGCTCGTGCAACATTTTTCTTCTTCTTCAATGTTTAAGATATAAACATTGCTTGGTGTCCTTGGTGCAACAACAATTAGTTTTCTTGAGTCTTCTTTTATAATTTCATATTTTTGACAGTCAAATATGTGTATGTGTCCTTGATCACATGTTTGTCTCACACTAAGGAGATTAGGCTTCAAATTTTCAACTAGTAGCACATTTTCTACTTTAGCTTTATTATTTCCTAAGCTGATTGTGCCCTTTCCAAGTAACGTAGCAGAGACATTATCTCCAAATGTAACACTTGTTTTTTCTTTCCTTTTCAGATTGAGGAATTTGTCTTAATCTCCAGCCATATGCTTTGAACATCCACCGTCAATATATCATTGACTCCTTTTATCTTTAACATATAAGGATACCTTACACTCTATTTTTTTTTCTTCCATTTGTTTTTCTTTCCATGCCTTCTTATGGTTTTCTTCTTGAATTTTGGAAATTTTTATGGGAAGTTTTGGTAGTCTACAGTCACTAGATTTGTGACCATAATTGTTGCATTTGTGGCATTCAATATTGCAATTTTGCAGTGGAGAGAATGAATTATAGTTTATGTTCTCTTGATTAGTATTATTATTCTTGTTGTTCTTATAACCATATCTTTGAGCATTGTTATGATTGTATTTTTCATAAGCTCTATAATGTAATGCTTTATGCCCAAAATTATTGCAATATAAACAATAGCCAAAAAAGAGATGTTAATATTGTTTTGGGGGAGTTCTTCTTGTAGTTGTATTCCTTCTATATTTATTTTCTTTTGAAGGAAGAACACATTTACGTTGATTAGTCTTTATTTTGTTTTCTTCCTTTTTGAAAGAGATTTGAAGGGAAGCTGCAAAAGTCTTTGGATTTTTATTAGTTTGTTGAGATGTAGAGTTAGATCCTTTGTTAGACTTATTTTGGTCATAACCCAGTCCTGAATTATTGCTTGATGATCTTTTACTGTTAAAAATATCGTCCAAGATTCTTGAACTGTTTTCAAATTTTGATTGAGTGTTTCCTTTCTCAAGTTCTCTTTTTAGAAAAACAATTTCAACCTCTAGCTTTTCACAGTCTAGTTGTTTTTCATTGAGTTGTTTACTTATGACCTCTTCAATTATTTTGGCTTCTTGGAGTTGAGTCTTTAAGTCAATAATGACTTGTTCTGATTCCTTGATGGTTATTGAAACTTTATTTTCTCTTGATTTTTGTTTTCCTTCATATTCTAATAGTTGTTATCTTAATGATTTGTTCTTCTTTTTATATTTTCTCAGTTCTTCAAGAGCACTAATAAGTTCCCCTTAAAGGTCTACTTATCCTTCAACTTCAAAGTTTTCTTCATTATCATCAAAAAATTTATTTTCAGTTTCTATGCTCATAAATAAAAGTTATGTCTCATCATTTTCACTCATGTCAGAAGAACTACTGTCTTCTTTGGAGTATAAGTTTTTCTTTTTCTTGTAGAACTTATTCTTGTTTCCAGTTTTGATCTTCTTAAGTTATTTATGGTTATAAGTATCTTCATCATCACTGTCCACCTGCTTGGGATAGAGACATTTGGAGGTAAAATGCCCAACTTTACCACAGTTGAAACACTTAAAGGGTAGCTTCCCTTTATATTTCCCAAACCCTTTCTGGAGTTTCCTTATAAAATCTTCCCTTTATATTTCCCAAACCCTTTCTGGAGTTTCCTTATAAAATTGGCCTCTTCTTCATCTGATATGTCTGAGTGATTTTCATTTGGCACATGCTCATGGTTCTTTGTTTCTTTTGATGCTTTGAAGGTTGTTTCCCTTTTTTATGAATTTTCTTGTACTGTTCTCATTTCATAGGCTATAAGAAGCCCATGAAGTTCATCCATTGTAAGTTTTTTAAGGTCTTCTCGATCTTCCAAGGTACATCCCTTGATATCATATCTCATTGGTAATTATCTTAGCACCTTTTGGACAATAATTTTGTCTTTAACTCTTCTCCCAGTGCTCTAATTGAATTGACTATTTCATCCACTCTTTGACATCCATTTGATATATTTTGAAGTTTTTAAAACATGCAAATGCCAAGAACATTTTGATAGATTCTAATCAGGACATTGGGGAAAATCTTTCCTCAAAGTCAATACCTTCTACTTGTGCATATCCTTTGCACACTAATCTTCCTTTATTCCTCATAATTTGACTATCTTCATTAACTTTATTTTTAAAAATCCACTTGGTCCCTACCACATTTTTGTCTTTTGGTCTTGGGACAAGTTCCCAGGTTTGATTATTCTCTATTTGACCAAGCTCTTCATTTATGGATTTAATCCAGTCTTTATCTTTGCTTGCTTCTGCAAATGTTTTGGGTTCTATTAGGGAGAGCATTGCTTATTTTGATTCATATGTTATCCTTCTTCTTGTTTCAACTCCAACACTTTTTTTTCCTATGTTTTGACTTCCAGGATGATCTCTTTGTACTCTTCTTGATGGTGCTTTTGACTCTTGTCTTGGTGATGCTTTCTCTTCATTTTATTCTTCACTTTGTGATTCTTCTTCTTTTTTTTCTTCAGTTTCATCATCATCATCATCATCATCATCATCATCATCATCATCATCTCTTCTTCTTTCATCAACTTGTGAATTGTCTTGAGATTTGAGTCTTCTTGATGTTAGATTATCCACCTTTAAATTTTCACTTTCCACAATTTTTTGCAATCTCAGATTATAGCATCTGTAGGATTTTTTATTGGATGAGTAACCAATAAATGTGCCTTCATTTGATCTAGAATCATTTTTTCCTAGATTATCATCATCTCTTTTTATATACCATTTTCTCCCAAAGACTTTGAAGTGTTTTGCTGATGTTGGTCTGCCAAACCACAAATCATATGGTGTCTTGTCATGGTTAACTCTAAGCTATTATCTGTTAAGTATATATACTTATGTATATATTTCTTCTCTCCAATAGATATCTGGGAGTTTTCCTTTATTTAACTTAGTTCTGGATGCTTCTTGGATAGTTCCATTTTTCCTTTCAACAACTCCATTTTGTTGAGGAGTTCTTGGAGTGAAAAGTGTCTTTTAATTCCATGAGTTTCACAAAAATCATTGAAATAATTTGAGTTAAATTCCCCTCCATTGTATGATATTAGATTCTTGATTTTGAGATCAGTCTCATTTTCAACATGTTCTTTGAAGGATTTGAATTTTTTGAATGCTTCTGATTTCTCTTTAAGAAAAGATACTCAAGTCATCCTTGTATAGTCATCAATGAATAAAATGATGTAATGTTCACCTTGCATGGTTTTAGATATTGTTGGTCCACATAGGTCAGTGTGAACAAGTTCTAATGGTTTTGATGTAGAGTATTCTTTTGTCTTGAATCTTACTCTTGTCTACTTTCCATGTTGGCAGTGCCTACAAACATAGTTTGAAGGTTTAATAATATTTGGAATATCTCTCAAAACTTCCTTTTTATTGACTTTTATCAAATTTTCAAAACCTATATGTCCCATTCTTCTGTGCCATAGCCAAATTTCATCTATTTGGCCCATGAAACATTTTTCTTCTTCTTCAATGTTTAAGATATAAACACTTCTTGGTGTCCTTGGTGCAACAACCACTATTTTTCCAGAGTCTTCTTTTCTACTTTCACTTTTTTTAGATTAAAATATGAGTATGTTTCTTGGATCACATGTTTGGATCGCACTGAGGAGATTAGGCTTCAAATTTTCAACTAATAACACATTTTCTTCTCTAGCTCTATTATTTACTAGACTGATTGTTCCCTTTCCAAGTATCTTGGCAGAGACATTATCTCCAAATGTAACACTTCTTTTTCCTTTCCTTTCCAGATTGAGGAATTTGTCTTGATCTCCAGTCATATTCTTTGAACATCCACTATCAACATACCATTGAATCCTTTTGTCTTTATCATATAAGGATACCTTACACTTTGTTTCCTTTTCTTCGATTTTTTTTTTCTTTCCATGTCTTCTTATGATTTTCTTCTTGAATTTTGGAATTTTTTATGGGATGCTTTGGTAGTCTATAGTCACTATATTTGTGACCTTCATTGTTGCATTTGTGGAATTCAACATTGTAATTTTGCAGTGGAGAGAATGAATTAGAGTTTCTGTTCTCTTGATTATTATTATTCTTGCTATTCTTATAACCATATCTTTGAACATTTTTATGATTGTATTGTCCATAAGATGTAATGCTATATGCTCAAAATTATTGCAAGAGAAACAATAGACAAGAAAGAGATGTTGATACCTTTTTGGGGATTTTCTTCTTGTAGTTGTATTATTTCTATATTCATTTTATTTTGAAGGGAGAGTAGATTTCTGTTGATTAGAATCAATCTTTATTTTTCTTTCTTCCTCTTTGAAAGAGCTTTGAAGGGAAACTACATAACTTTTTGGATTTTTATCAGTTTGCTGAGATGTAAAGTTAGATATTTTGTTAGACTTCTTTTGATAATAACCCAGTCCTGACTTATTGCTTGATGATCTTTGAATGTTAAGAATATCATCCAAGATTATTGAATTGTTTTCAAATCTTGATTGGTTGTTTCCTTTCTCAAGTTCCCTTTTTAGAAAAACAATTTCATTGATTGGTTGTTTCCTTTCTCAAGTTCCCTTTTTAGAAAAACAATTTCATCCTCTAGCTTTTCACAGTCTAGTTGCTTTTCATTGAGTTGTTTACTTATGACCTCTTAAATTATTTTGGCTTCTTGGAGTTGAGTCTTTAAGTCAATAATGACTTTCTTTGATTCCTTGATGGTTATTGAAACTTCCTTTTCTCTTGAACTTTGTTTTCCTTTATATTCTAATAGTTGTTCTCTTAATGATTTGTTCTTCTTTTTATATTTTCTCAGTTCTTCAAGAGCACTAACAAGTTCTCCTTCAAGGTCTAATTATCCTTCAACATAAGATTTTTCTTCATTATCATCAACAATTTTATTTTGAGTTTCTATGCCCATAAATAAAAGTTATGTCTCGTCATATTCACTCATGTCAGATGAACTACTGTCTTCTTTGGAGTAGAAGTTTTTCTTTTTCTTGTAGAATATCTTCTCGTTTCAAGTTTTTCTCTTCTTAAGTTATTTAAGGTTATAATTATGTTCATCGTTACTATCCACCTGCTTGGGATAGGGACATTTGGAGGGAAAATGCCCAACTTTTCCACAGTTGAAGCACTTGAAGGGTAGCTTCCCTTTGTACTTCCCAGACCTTTTCTAGAGTTTCCTTATAAAATTGGCCTCTTCTTCATATGATATGTATAAGTGATTTTAATTTGGTACATGCTCATGGTTATTTGTTGTTTTTTATGCTTTGAAAGTTGTTTCCCTTTTTGATGACTTTTCTTGCCTGGTTCTCATTTCATAGGCTATCAGAATCCCATGAAGTTCATCCATTGTACGTTCGTCAAGGTATTCTAGATATTCCAAGGTAGATAACTTGGAATCATGTCTCATTGGTAATGATATCAACACCATTTGGACAATAATTTTGTCTTTTAACTCTTCTCCCAGTGCTCTAATTGAATTGACTATTTCATCCACTCTTTGAAAATATTCTGCAATGCTTTCTTCCTCTTTCATCCTTAGACTTTCAAACTTCCCCATGTATGTTTGAAGTTTGGCTTTCTTGACTTTTCCATATCCTTCATAGATGACTTTAAATCTATCCCATATTTATTTTGTTGATTTACAATGCATCACTTTTACAAATATACGATTTGCTAATCCACCGAGAATTGCATTAACAACCCTTGAATTATCATTGCAGAGTTCCTTTGCAGAAGCATCTGAAGGTGCAGTAGCTAGTGCAATGTAATAATTTACCATAGATGGCAAAACATCACATCCAAGAGCCATCATGTAACTTCTCATCCTTATACTCAAAAATGTATAATCAATTCCTTTGAACAATGGTGCTCTGTTGGAGGACATTCCTTCTTGTTAATCCATTGGATTTCTCAAAATTTTCCTTCAAGTGGTTAGACTGTGGTGAACGAACTTTCTCTAATACCAATTGTTGAAATGTTGTTCAATACTGAGAAGGGGGGTGAATCAATATTGCTTCTTTTTCACAAGATAAATTAATTCTTTAATTGTTGATTTATGAACCGTACAATTTATCAACAAGAATGTACATAAAACTGAAATTAAATGTAACAATCATAAAAAATTATAATTTTGTTACAAGTTTTAGTTTGCAAGATACACCAATCTCTCTTATTTTGAGCACCAACTCAGGGAGACACCAATCCCCTGTTTTCGAAGCACCAACTTGAGGAAGCAGCAACTCCCTGTAAATCAGGCTCCAACCTGTAAAGGACTCCAATCCTCTGTTTTTCAAGCACCAACTTGAGGAAGCTGCAACTCCTTGTTTCAGGCTTCAACCTATAGAGGAATCCAATCCTTCCTTGCTCCTCCCTTCCACCATAACTTCATTTGAATGTTTCATACCCTTCCTTGGACTCTGTCTGTGTTTTAGATCTTCTAAATTAGACCACAAAGACACTTTCTTCTTACAAAATATTTTTGTTTATATAACATTCCAACAGTTGTGAAATTGAACCATTGTGTCCTTCATACATAACAATGCACCTCTTCATTATATTTAACAACAAGTAATGTTTTTATTTTAACTTAGAATTAATATCTTCCTCTATTATTATTCATACATTATCGTGAAAGCTCTTCAATTTAGTAAGAGGGTTGATTTGTCATCATAATTATGTTGATCAAACTTTTAAGAGTCGATCACAGGTATGGATCGATTTTGTTATTTCGATCCCACACTTTTGGTGTTAGCTTGTGACTCCCCTTTGTTTTTCATATGACCAAAATGTTGTGACCAACATCTAGATGCATAAGGAACAGGGCTTGTTTTATGTTTTAATCTGTAGGCACTTCATTTCACCAAGTGAACATATCATGACTAGGTGTTAACCTAGTTGGCCCTTTAACTCATCGTCACTTTACATATGAACTTGACTTGTGACTGAGGGCAACCACCCCCACACCTTGTCTAGGCACTTAACCAAATCAATGGTTGGGTTATAAAATTTTGCATAAAATGTTTTTCGCATCTGTGTCAATTTTGACACTGGTCAATATTCAACATAATGCAAAATAATGAGGGTCGTTCGATCTTGATCAATGGTGGACTCGAAATAATATAAAGCGGTTTTGATAAAAGCTTTGGATCCAAGATTTTGTTGACTTCGATCAACTACCAACCAACCCCGAAATGATTGTGGATCGTCTGATCCAATCGATGATGGACTCGGAAATTACAAAGTTAGATTTGAATTACACCTTCGGGTCTTGGCTTGGAAATTAATGATCGTGCTATTTCAATATGTGAAATTAATTCGAGCCATACGATTGTGCTCTCATTTTGATCCAATGATCAATGTCGAGTTCTAATCTTGACGATTCCTATAGCTTGGTCCAATGATCTAAAGATCACAGTGAGATTACGATGATCAGATGGGAATTAATTCACTAGTTTTCAATCATTTTCATTTGATTCGGTAGCAAACTCATATATTATTTGTCTCGACAGTAATGGATGTAGATGAATTATATTTGGGCACTTAAGTTGACAGACTTAATGGAGTAGACATAAACACAGTTTGAGATATGGCTTGGAGGGAAATTTTTAATCCTTGTCATGGATTGAAGTATTAAACCTTGTGATTGTTGTTATAATAGCACTAACACCACGATATAAGGAATCAATTTGTGCCAAAGTTGTATTCATTGTTTTAATAGATGGTAAAGGCATAGGCATAACACTAGACAAAGTTTAATTGTAAAATTCTTCCATGATATCTTCAAAGATAAACAATATACTTTTTGTTGGAACATTGATGTGAATACATGGATATTAACCAAGTTCTCAACATGGATAGAGTTGTAGACCATGCTAATGACCCCCTTTTGATATCAAAGATACTCGATATCCAAAATTTTGTCTCAATACCATAGTATCCCTCTTTTGACATTCATGTCAACTTCATAACATTATGTCAAATATTGAGCATATTGACCTCCTTTAACATCAATATCAACACCATGTTCAATGCCAACGCCATGTCCAACAGAGTTGACATGATCACTCTGAAATTTATATAAATAACACATTTAATATTCTAAAAAATATTATTTGAAACTATTTCAAAAATAATTTTGAAATTTGATAAAATGAAAGTCTTTCAAAATATTAAATAATTAGTGACTTCATATATAATTAGTGATTCAAATGTAATTAATGATATAGATATTTTTATATTTTAAAAAATAAAATTCACTAATAAAGAATACCATAAGGAAAAACAAAATTATTAAAAAACCCAAACGTATTGAAACAAAAGAAATGGGAAGAACCCTAATATTAAAAAAATAATAAAAAAACCCTAATATTAAACAAATAAATAAACATAAGAAAAAACAAAATTATTAAAGAACCCAAACGTATTGAAACAAAAGAAATGGGAAGAACCCTAATATTAAAAAAATAATACGTATTGAAACAAAAGAAATGGGAAGAACCCTAATATTAAAAAAATAATACACAAAACCCTAATATTAAACAAATAAATAAAGATCTTAAAGAAGAAAATAATGTTCCCTTTCCTCTTAACCTATCAATGCAAAAGCATAGAACTTATGGGAAAAAAAAAATCCAAAGAACCCCAAATCTCAAAAAAAGAGGATGAATAACTCAAAAAAAAGAGGATGAATAAACAAGTAGACATTGGTAAAGGCCCTTGGCAAACCATTGGAATTCAAATGACAATAAAGGTTATACTTTTCAAGAGTGGAAAATGTTTGGTGAGTCAAAGTTATGTGCAAGTGACGCCTTATTCTTAGTTAGAGCATCCCATTTACTTTAATTGCAAGAAAAATCAAAATCAAGAACATCACAAACATTTTCAAATATTTTAGAGATAATAAATAATAAAATTAAGAACATTATAAATATTTTTAAATTTTGGAGGGATAATAAATAATATAAATAAAAAATAAAAAATCCATGGAATATAAATTTTGAGAAACCTTTTAGGTACTTCCTTTTATTTAATGGAATATATATCTCGGAAAATTTTTTAGATAATTTTTTTTATTTCAAGGATGGTACGATAAATAAATCGGCCAATTGCATTTTTGGCAACCTAATTCGACGGGGACATCGAATGAGGCTCAATATCCACAAAGGGTGCGGCCCAATATCCACATAGGCAGACAACCCAAGGACTTGACCCCGTGACTACCTACTTGTCATTCACAACACTCAACCACTCGAGCTAACCCACAAGACTTAAACAATATACAATATATACATGGCATATATCTATTAAAATATTTA
>CBVK0100892087.1:0-18742 GCA_900067695.1 Picea abies | reverse complement strand
AAAACAATCTATTCTTCCAATTTCCACCTTCTTCCTCTCTCTTTCAGAATCTCTTCCTTGACTCCTTCTTCCCCAATTTCTCCCAAAATAAAGACCCCTCTCCAAGTCCTCTGCCCTCTTCGTTATCCTCCTCTCTCGAATCCCTCTCCCTCATTCAATTCCCCAACTACCTTATCCCTTCATTAATTTCCTAACAACCTTATCTCCCCATTAATTACTTCACCTACCTTTTTAATAATAAAATAATAAAAAGACTAATTGAATTTATTTTAATAATTAATTAAACTTAAATTAACAACTATGATAAATGAATAATCAAATTGGGTTGTTACAATTCAACATTTTTCTTCCAGCCTCTTGAACATTTCTAATTTTATGATAAATGAATAATCAAATTGGGTTGTTACAATTCAACATTTTTCTTCCAGCCTCTTGAACATTTCTAATTTTGCATTAAACAACTCCATTTTGTTCAGGAGTTCTTGGAGATGAAAATTATCTCTTGATTCCATGATCCTCACAAAACTTATTGAATTATTTAGAGGTAAATTCCCCTCCATTTTTTGATCTTAGACATTTTATCCTGAGATCTGTCTCATTCTCCACATAAGCTTTGAATGCCTTAAAATTTTCAAATTCCTCTGATTTTTCTTTGAGGAAGTATACACAAGTCATCCATGTATAGTCATCAATAATCAACACGAAGTAGTGTTTCCCTTGTATACTTCTAGTCCTAGTAGGTCCACAGAGTTCAGTGTGAACAAGCTCCAAGGGTCTTGATGTAGAGTATTATTTTATCTTGAATCTGACTCTTGTTTGTTTCCCAAGTTGGAAATTCTTACAAATAGGGTCTGAAGGTTTTATAACCTTTGTCATGTCCTTCATTGCTTCCTTTCTATTATCTTTGATTAGACTATCAAAGCTCAAGTGTCCCATTATTTTGTGCCACAACCAACTTTCATCTACTTGACTCATGTCACATTCTTCTTCTTCTTCTTCAATATCTAAAATATATACATTACTTAAGGTTCTTGGTTCAATAGCTACTAATTGTCCTGATCTTTCCTTCTTGATTTCACATTTCTGGGAGTAAAAAATGAATATATTTCCTTGATCACAAGTTTGGCTTACACTTAGAAGATTAGGCTTTAGATTTTCAACTAGTAGCACATTTTTTGCTTTATTTTTCGTGTTTTCCAAAGAGAATTTTCCTTTTCCAAGTATTTTGGCAGATTCATTATCTCCAAATGCGACACTTCATTTTTCCTTCTTTGTCAAATTGAGAAATTTTATTTTATCTCATGCCATATGCTTAGATCATCCACTATCAATATACCATTGGCACTTTTTGTTCTTGGCATATAGGGATACTTTACATTATGTTACCTTTTCTTCCACATGTTTTTCTTTACATATATTTTTATATTTATTATTGAGAATGTTTGTCTTCAAGGATTGCATTGGAAATCTACATTCACTGGATTTATGACCATAATTGTTTCACTTGTGACATTGAACATTCTAATCTTGTAAAGAAGAGAATAAATTATAGTTTATTTTCTATGCATTATTCTTGTTGTTCTTATATCTTTGGACATTTTTAGGATTGTACTTTCTATAGGATTTACAATGTACTTCTTTATGTCCAAAATTATTGCAAGAGTAACAATATCCAAGGAATATATGTTGATATCTATTAGGGGGATTCCTTTTGTTCGTTGTATTCTTTTTGTCCTCTTTTTATTTCGTAGGGGGTGTTGATTTTTTTTTTATTAGGAACAATATTTAATGGTACCATATTCTCCTTGTTATCTTCCATTTTTAAGGGGCATCTAAGAGCATCTGCAGAATTGATTGATTGTTTGTAAGTATTTTTTTTTTGTAGAGGTTGAATCTTGATCATATCCCAGTCCTGTCTTATCATTTGGTGATCTTTGACTATTAAGAATGTCATCCAATATTTTTGAACTATTCTTAAATATTGATTGATTGTTTCCTTTCTCAAGTTCCCTCTTTAATTGAATAATTTGAGTCTCTCGATTCTTACAATATTGTTGTTTTTCATTGATTTATTTATTCAAGACTTATGGATTTCTCTTGGCTTCTTGAAGTTGATTTTTCAGGTCAATGGTGATTTTCTATGATTCTTTGATGGTTTTTGAAACTTCATTTTTTCTTAATTGTTGTGCTTCTTCAAATTCTAGCAATTGTCCCCTCAGTAACTTGTTCTTCTTTTTATACTTTCTAATTTCATTCAAAGCATTGATTAGTTCCGCTTCAAGGTCTACTTCTCCTTCAAGATCAAATTTTTCTTCAATCTCGAACATATTTTTAGAAATATTATATTGGGTTTCTATACCCATAAATAGATGTTCTCGCTATTCATCTTCACTTTCTTCAAGTGAATTGTTGTCCTCTTTGGTGTAAAAAGTATTCTTCTTCTTCTTTTTGGGTTTTTCCCTTTTTATGTTGCTTGAAATTTCTTTCTTCATCACTTTCTTCTTGTTTTCGATAGGGACATTTAGGAGAAAAATGTCCGACCTTTCCACAGTTAAAGAATTTTAGAGGAAATCTTCCCTTGTATTTACCATTTCCTTTCTTGAATTTATTCATGAAGTTAGCTACTTCTTCATCAGATATCTCTGACTGAACTTCATGAGACATCTTCTCTTGATTCTTCTTTGCATTTGATGCCTTGAAGGTTGTTTCTCCTTTAGGTGAATTTTCTTTCCATATTCTCATCTCATAGGCTATGAGAATCCCATGGAGTTCTTTCATTGTGAGCTTGTCTAGTTTCTTTCTATATTCTAGTGATCTAAAAATGATGAAGACTTGTATTCTTGAAAATATTTGCAAGTTTTAATTCATGTGTTCAAATGTAAATGGATCAATTTTGCAAACACAACTTTTATAGAAATTACACATTCAATATGCATATAAACAGTAGCAAATAACAGTGAATAGAAAACACATAACACAGCAAATGATAAAGGAGCTCACCCCTCTCTTGGGCTACATCTCTTGGTTCAGCTTCCAATGGATCTTTTGTATTATTTTTTCAAAGTGATAAAATATGTTCTTTACAATGCTCAAAAATCCAAATATATGGCTCCAATGGCTTCAAAACATCCAAAAACCCCTAGCTGGGCTTTTTCGGCACCTCGTTTGTCCAAAAATTGAAGAAAATAGGCTTCCTGGAAGTTCCCCTTCAAACTTGTTGTCCCTGGATCGCCAAAATGCACCGTTGCCTCTTCAACCTAGCCCCCATGTGCATATATGTGTAAAAACCTAGCACTAGGTGCAACCACACAAACGGTGCGAACCGTAGGACGATTACATGCCTTAGCCCCTAACCGCCAAGGCCGAGGGCACATGGGCCACCATATGACCGCGCGCATATACAAACAGGGGTTAATTTTAAATGTCATATGGTAACATTTGGATAGGTGCGCATATGGTAAGAATTGGTGATCTAGACAATACTAGGAGCACTCGATCTGATTTCAAGGAGCCTCCTATTGCACTCACTACCACTAAACCATTTCCTTCCAGACATCTTTTCTTGGTTCAGTCTTCAGATCCACAGTCTTATGGAAAGGCTGCTGGAAATCCCTTCCTTCTAGGAGGAAACTTGTCAGATGTAGATGGGTCTACATGACCAAGAGTGCAGCGGATGGACATATCAACATATACAAAGCTAGGCTTGTTGCCAAAGGATTTCAATAGGTTCATGGTATTAACTATGATGAGACCTTCGCTCCAGTAGTGAAGATGGATTCCATACGATTGACACTTGACATTGTGGCAACCAAGGGATGGGAAGTCCATCAGATGGACGTGAAGAATGCATTTCTTCATGGTGATCTCTTTGAGGAGATCTACATGGAGAAGCCCTAGGGATTTACGCAGGACTCATCTTTGGTATGTCGATTGAGGAAGTCACTTTATGGCATCAAGCAGGCTCTAAGGGCATGGTATGCCAAGATGGACTCCTACCTGTTCTCAGAGAAATTTGTACGTTGTAAATTAGACCTGAATGTATACATGCTTAGGATGACTGATTCACTTCTACTTTTAGTTCTGTATGTCGATGATTTGTTGATCACCGGTTGCTCGACTTCAATGATTGTTGCAGTCAAGAGGATTCTTCATGACAGGTTTTTGATGATGGAAATGGGTCCGCTACACTTCTTCCTTGATGCATGAGGCATCAAACTGTCTCAAGCCAAGTATGCACGAGATCGCCTGGAGATATTTCACATGACAGACTGCAAGTCTACTCCGAATCCTTTCCTATCAGGATTCACTACTTTTTGTTCAGTCAGTTAACTGAAGACTAGTTGACTAGTTAACTCAACTAGGTGGCAGTTCACTCCCGTAACTGCCTGGGAGACTAGAATAGGTGGAAGTTCACTCCCATAACTGTTGGTGTGTGTCCAGATCACTCTAGATCACCACTATGGAGACTTGTTTCACCTCAAGTTGAACTCATTGAGTTATACAGAGTATATCATGTGTAAATTAATCATCACTCACAACGGTTAATGCTAATTCTTTCCATTCTTTCTCTCCTTCTTCTTCTTTTTCCAATTCTCTCTGCAAATGTGTGTATCATTGTTTAGCTAGATCTATTCTATGCAGGTCAACACATTTACATGGTATCATAGCCGACGAACTGCTAAGCAAAAGCTACACCAAAATTTTTTGCAAGTACAAAAGATTGAAGATAGCGAAAAGATGGAATTCCAAAAATAATTCATTCTTACACCTTACAACTATTTTGCATGGAAGGAGAAAATAGCCATACATCTCCAATCCATAGGGTTGTATAGGTTAAACATGAATACCAATATAGAACCGACATCAGCCATAGAAAAATCCAAGTACTTAAATCGCATGGATGAGGCACTCAGAACAATTTGCAGTCTTATTTCTCCCGATCTCCTTTTTCATATATCTTCCTGTAAGACTCCCAATGAAGATTGGACCATATTGGAAGGGCTCTTTGGAAAACTAGATGAGATGAGGGGACACATGTTGGAGTTGGAGCTGCTCACATTGGATCCAAAAAGCTTCGAGAACATCCAGGATTTCTTTACAAAATTCGAGGATTTACTGTCGCAACTCAAAGTTTGCAGTGTTGATAAATCGAAGGAGGAGAAAAAAATGGTTCTCATCATTCTCTCCAAGATTGGTCCTGAATTCTATGTATTCGTATCAACATTCCATATTGTCAGATTCGCCTCTGGAGCCACCTGGAAGATGCCTTCTCTTGAGGACTTTATCGAATCCTTGACACAAGAGAAAACCAAGCTCATCAACATGGGTGCAATCAAAGGCTCAAGGGTGCATGCACTCATTGTGCATGATGGAATCCACAAATATCATAAATCTAAAGATAAATATAAGTGGAAATCTCATGCACATATGAAGAAGGAAGGGTACACAAAACCCTTCACTGATGCCTTCAGATCCAAAGGAGGAAAGGGAAGAAAAGTAGAGAAATGCACGTACTATCACAAAGGATTCTGTTCAGAGTTTGCATGCATGAAAAAGAAAATAGATCTGATGTCTTGGATACTTCAGCAAAACAACCTTGGATATTGCATCCTTGAGGGTGCAAAGAATAAGAAGCCATAAGATCTGAATTCCAAGAAAGACAATTCTAGCCATGTGTTGATTTCCATCAACTCCTCTCCTGATGCTTGGATTGTAGATTCAGGAGCATAACATCACATGGATGCCTCAGAAGAAGTCTATTATTCTTTGGATGCATGCAAAGGTCCTCCTATTCTGATGGGGGACAACTCTTCTGTTGAAGTCATCGACAAAGGAAGGATTGAACTCACCAACAAAATCTTTGAGAACGTACTGCATGTTCCCAAGCTTTCTGTCAACCATCTCTCCATGTATCAGATGACGAATTATGGCACCGAAAAGAAATTTGTATTCAAACCAAATTCCATGGACATATATGACATACAAACCAACTCCAGGGTTGCTACCGATGAGGTAAATCATCAGTCTAGATTATATACATTTTCTGAATTCATTGAACTTGATTTTGCTTTACTACTTACTCATGTTGATGAAAGTAGTAGGATATGGCACAAAAGGTTTGGACATTTGAATTTCAAATACATGCAACAACTTATCAAGCATAGATTAGTTGATGGTCTACCAGACATCCATTTCTCCAAGGGAGTATGTGAGAGATGTGTTCTCGGAAAACACCATCAAGAGAAATTCGACAAGGGAAAGTCTCAGGGAGCTTCCAAACCTTTAGATCTGATCCACAGTGACCTCATGGGTCCTTTTTCACATCCATTGATCAGAAAAGAGAGGTTTGTTCTCATTTTTTTTTTTTAATTTCTAACGTTTTACATGGATCTACTTTCTCAGGAAAAAATCTGAGGTCTTTCAACACCTCAAAGATTTCAAAGCTTTGGTTGAGACACAATCCGGAAAGAAGATAAAATTCCTCCAAAATAATAACGGGGGAGAGTATGTGAAGCATGCGATTCATTATCTTTTCCATGAGGTAAGGATTTAGTTGTAGCATATAGTTCCCTACACTCCGCAGCAAAACAGAGTTGCTGAGCGGAAAAACTGATCTCTAAAGGAGATGGCATATTACATGTTGCATGTAAAGTCACTGCCACAAAGACTATGGGCCGAAGCACTTAACTGTGAAACATACATCCAAAAAAAAACTCCCCATAGATCTGTCAAGGATAAGACCCCCTACGAGGCTTGGAGCAACCTCAAACCGGAAGTGACCCACTTTCTCATTTTTGGTTCTCGTGCATGGGCCCGCATTCCCTTTGAAAAGAGGAAGGCACTTGATCCATAGAGAACTGAGTGTATTTTTGTTGGATAGCCTTATGGTTTGAAGGGATATCATCTTATTGATATTTCCTTGGACCGACTCATCATTGAGCGTAGTGTCCAATTCGAAGAAAGTGTCTTGCATGTACTTCAGCAACCGCATGCAGACACCTTCACTCTTCCACCTGTTTGAAATGATGAGCATGCACATGCCGACTCTTCCTTAGACGAGAGTTTTGATTCAGAGGACTTGGATGATTCAGATTTAGATTCAAAGTCAGTACAATAATATACAGAGTCAGAGCATCCAGATGTAGTTGCAGAGCCAGAGAAAAGGCCCAAGTGGGCACATACTACTCTTCAGGATGTAGGGTATCTCGTTGGTGATCCAGCCGATACTAGGAGGACTCGATCTGATTTCGAGGAGCATCCTATTGCACTCACTGCCACTAAACCATTACCTTTCAGGCATCTTTTCTTGGTTCAGTCTTCAGATCCATAGTCTTATGGCGAGGCTACTAGAAATCCCTTTTGGGAATCCGCCATGCAGGAAGAGTACAACTATCTCCTTGAGAACCAGACTTGGGACCTGGTTTCCCTTCCTTCTAGGAGGAAACTTGTCAGATGTAGATGGGTCTACAGGACCAAGAGTGTAGCGGATGGATATATCAATAGATACAAAGCTAGGCTTGTTGCCAAAGGCTTTCAGTAGGTTCATGGTATTATCTATGATGAGACCTTCGCTCCAGTAGCGAAGATGGATTCCATACGATTGGCACTTACCATTGCGGCGGCCAAGGGATGGGAAGTCCATCAGATGGACGTGAAGAATGCATTTCTTCACGGTGATCTCTCTAAGGAGATCTACATGGAGAAGCCCCAGGGATTTACGCAGGACTCATCTTTGGTTTGTCGATTGAGGAAGTCACTTTATGGCCTCAAGCATGCTCTGAGGGCATGGTATGCCAAGATGGACTCCTACCTGTTCTCACAGAACTTTGTACATTGTAAATCAGACCCGAATGTATACATGCTTAGGATGACTGATTCACTTCTACTTTTAGTTCTGTATGTTGATGATTTGCTGATCACTGGTTGCTCGACTTTAACGATTGTTGCAGTCAAGAGGATTATTCATGACAGGTTTTTGATGATGGAAATGGGTCCGCTACACTTCTTCCTTTCAAGATGCATGAGGCATCAAACTGTCTCAAGCCAAGTATGCACGAGATCACCTTGATATATTTCACATGACAGACTGCAAGTCTTCTCTGACTCCTTTCCTATCAGGATTCAAACTTGAGGATGGTGGGGAGACTCCACTGGTTGACAACACACTGTACAAACAACTAGTTGGGATCTTGTTGTATCTCACACACTCTAGACCAGACCTCTGATATGCGGTTGGTGTAGTTTCTAGGTTCATGTAGGAGTTGCATGAGCTACATTGGAAAGATGCAAAACGTATCCTTCGATACGTATAGGGCACCATCACCTTTGGGATTCATTATAAAGTAGATTCTACATTATATATCATTGGGTTTACTGATTCTGACTGGGCTGGCAATAGCATTGATCGCAAGTCCACATCTGGTTACTCACTCAGTCTTGGTTCTGGGCCTATCTGTTGGTCGAGCAAGAAGCAAGATGCCATTTCTCTATCTTCAATCGAGATAGAGTACATAGGGGTAGTTAACATAACCATTTAGACTATGTGGCTACAACATTTTCTCACTGAGTTGGACATTCAGTTTCATCGGATGATCGTCATTTGGTGTGACAACTAGAGCACTCTGAAGTTCTATGGAGATCTAATTCAGAGGCAGCGAACGAAGCACATCGAGATCCACATGCACTACATCAAGATCCACATGCACTACATCATCAACTTACAGTTTTTTCCTTCAGCAGAACAAACGACAAACATTTTCACCAAGACCTTCACTAAGAAGAAATTCCATTCTCTGCGAAGTCATCTTGGAGTGAAGGACATAGTTGCCTAGAAACTATAGCTCTTCTTTTTTACATACATTGTACCTTGAGGGGGGGTTTTTCCCATGAGGTTTTCCCTCTTTCCTCACTTTATTTTCAGTGTATCTTTTGTACTTGGGTACCTAACATGGCCTCGTTGCCAGGACCCAATCTTTATTTTCACCATAGTGATGTTCAGGGGGGGTGTTGGAGTTACTTCACACACACCTAGGATTTTTTTTTCCTAAGTTTTTTATTTATTTATTAGTCATAATTAGTCATTATCCAGTCTCCTATATTTTAGGAGAGAATATTCCACTTGGAGAATATTCTCTTTTAGTTCACACTTCAGTTTGACTAGTTGAGTTGAGTTTAGATGTTGCATTGGGATCATCACCATTCTAATTTGACCTTGCCTTGGTATCATCACCAAAGTGGTGCATTAGCCTTTATTCCTTGAGTTAACTCCTCACTACTTTATGTTCAGTGAGTTAATCGAAGACTAGTTGACTAGTTAACTCAACTAGGTGGCAGTTCACTCCTGTAACTGCCTGAGAGACTAGAATAGGTGGCAGTTCACTCCCGTAACTACTGGTGTGTGTCCAGATCACTCTAGATCACCACTATGGTGACTTGGTTCACTTCAAGTCGAACTCATTGAGTTATATATAGTATATCATGTGTAAATTATTCATTATTCACAACGGTTAATGAGAATTCTTTCCATTCTTTCTCTCCTTCTTCTTCTTTTTCCAATTCTCTTTGCAAATGTGTGTATCATTGTTTAGCTAGATCTATTCTGTGCAGTTCAACACATTTACAATGATAAGCCTGCGAGTAATCATATATCTAATGACTCCCATAGTGTTCATTTAATGGATTCCATTATATTATCGTACCCCAAGCCTTGGTATTTGTCCACATACATTCATTTTGATTAACATAGTACATTTGGGAATTGGTGGTGATATTCTGAACTAATATGTTGTTTTTCTCGGAGGCAAGGCTTGCATTCACAATGTTGAGTTGAATCAAGTGCTAGAAATACCTACCCCAAGAATTTGTTCTTTGGAATGCTTGTTACATAGTACGAGGATAGGACCACAAAGAAAAGATTATGGGCCTTTAGAAGCTTATTATCCCATGGAAATGTTTAGTTTCTTGTATTTCTACATCCATGAATCCTAAATTGTAGTAGCATGGCTAGGTTTTGTAGGGTTTGAAGAAGTTTTACTAAGGATTTACTTTATGATTCAAAGTCTCTGATTATGTACAAATTTTAGAACTATAGTTGAAGGAAATGAGGTCTAATTTGATAGATGTTGTAGTAGGGAATGTTAAAGGGGACAACCCTTTTGAACATATTTCACAGAGAGGCCTTTTATCAACTCTAGGGAAAGTTAATATGCCAAGTGAACTTCATAATCAGTTGAGAAACTAGACTATGCCTAGATATCAATCATGATCCAAAGGGTAATGTTATACTAAATCTGTAATCTAATTATTGTTTGGACTCCTAGAAAAAATCTTGTCTTCGATGGTAGTTTTGATATCCTATCAAACGAGGAGTTGCAATTGTGAAAAATGGATGTAGTGGGCACATGGTCCTCTAGATAACAGGAACATACTAAAGAAACCATGATTTCAAAGTCTTGCCACATGCACCACACATAAACTAACACATGGAAAGGAAAATAGCATGTTTACATTGGATGTGGAAAGGAAAATAACGTGTTTACATTGAATGTGGAAAAACACGAAAATATCTGTTACAAAATTGGAGAGTGGACAAGATTCCACTAATATTTTAATAAAATGAATGAACTTAAACTTCACAAAGAAAACATCTTACAATATAATTAACTATATTTCTATCTTAAATTAAATTAAAAAACATAATATGAATGTAATAATGAATTCCTACCATTACGACACAAACAACGTACAACAAGATTTTCTTTTTTTTAAAGCATTAGGACAATAACATCAACAATAAAATCATAGAGACATAACTCGATGATATCACAATGAATGAATTTCACACAACACATAAACATAAAAAGCATAGCATATTAGCACATCATGAAGCTTGAAGCAATTTACGAACATTTCCTTAGGTAAAGACTATAAATGACTATCTGCCCATCCTACCCTACAATGTTTAGGACCTCCAGGACACCTAAGCAACGCTCAAGCCCAAGTTTTCGTCGATTTTGACCATTTAAGGTCTCTGGGATGGCGACTGTTCTTGGGAACGAGGAGGTGTCTACATCCCACCTGACACAATCAAGTCCAAGACGACTAAGCTACATAACATCATCAATGAACAACCAGGCACAAAATAATTCAATTAAAACATCACTTGTAACAGAAAATTCCATGGCGCAAGAGAAATTAAATACTGAAACCATCTAGAAACACATTAAGTTGAAGCACATTAATCTACTTATTTAACTTTTAAGGCACAACAAAATCTAATTAACTACCAGGCGCACGGTTAAATCGATCATCAAGTTACAAAAAAATTTCATGGCGCAAAGATAACATCCAACACCCATTCATATATTTACTTTTCAAAGCACACAAACAAAAGAATCTAAGCATTATACAAAACATCATTCAATACCCTAAGTTATTCATGCATGCAAGAGATAACTAAGTTTAACCAACATTCAAGAATAAACCAATTACCTAAATAACTAAACATCTAAAACCATTAGTCCATACATTAAATCCATTACGCCAAAAATCCAAATCGTTAACTATCATACGTTATGAAATCTATAAACGCAAGCACTCTAATCAATCAACTAATCATTAATGCATGGCAACTACATTCAATACTTTTGTCACGCAAGGGTCTAAGAGCTATCCATCATAATTAAGAGTGCAAGAAGCCAAACTCTAAAAATCATCATGTAATACATAAATTGGAACGTGCATGTCTAAATTCAACATGTCCTATTTCTCATGATGGGATTGAGCGCGAGCATTCAATCAACGATCATCTAAATCATAGTCTTAATCAATAACAAGTGTCCTTTTAATTTGCCTTAAAAACTAGGTTGTTTCAATTTCCAACTTAATAAAATTATGTTCATCTTTAACTTTTCCCAATATCAATATTAATAGGTATCTCATTACCTACATTAGTATAAATTTGTTTGTTGGAACAAGTGTCAATATCAATATAAGTTTTCACACTCAATATCTAAATTGTTTAAGTCACTCCTCATCATTAAGATATAAATTTCATTTCCCATATAACATGAGCACAGAGATGAAAGGACACTAGGTTGCTGGGCAGAAGCCGGTGCTGAGTTGGTTTACAACCAAATCCGCTGAGAAGAAGAAATTGACAAGTGCAGAGAGGAATTTCTGTCAGAATCAGAGATTTACGGCCGTCGGTCACCGTATTCTCGCTCGGCTCATACTTAGGAAATCACAAAACTAAGGTTGGGAAGGAACCAATGGAACTACGCCCAGTCTCCTGCAGTAGCGCACACACTGGGCAACTCACGTTTTTTTTAAGCTGGGAAGGAACCCCAAAAAAGATGCCAGACTCCTGCAGTCATGCTCGTAGGGAATCCACGAGTTGTTGGGTAAAAACGAGGAGAATGACAATGCCGAAGCTCTCCTCCTCTCACACGCAGAGAAAAATGAAGGGCTGCTCTTTACGTAGAGATTTTTCTCGTTCGGGAAAGGAGATAGTGGTCTCCAAAGCGATCAATACACAAAAGGAGGTTGGGAAAATCAATACGAGAAAGCGACAAATGTATGAGAGGAGAGGTTGGGTGCCTCAATAAAGATCGTAATCTAAAAACATTGATAACTAGGAATCTTATAAGTTTGATCGAACTGATAGGAAGCCCAATTATGATCGGACTTCGGAATCGCTTGATCAGGCAGAATATGAACCAACCTAAAATCTTTCCTACCTGGACGCAATGCGTATGCCCAAGAAATGGGAGGGTGTTTTCCTACCAAAAGAAGGAATTACAAGAACTTACTGAGAGAAGGAACTGGTCACAAGAATCAGTCTATTGTTGGAGAGGTACTACCGCCAGAATTAGATACACACGGTAACACCGAGACTGAAAGGAAATTCAGGTGAAGTAACCACCAATCGCTGGCAAGGGCGAAATTGGACGCGAGACTCGAGAATAACCACAAGAAGATGAAAGTGGGAGGGGCACAGGGAAGGACTCCCTTCCAGAGGAGGCACAGGGAGAACGAGTAAAGTCCGGGTAGGGACAGATTAAACTACCCAACGCAGAGATGAGAAAATCAAGAAGGAGAGTAAAGAAAATAAATAGGGCGTAGAGTGAAAACAAGGCTCACAGATTTGAAACCCCAACAGAATTTCAGAAAATGGACGCATCCTAGCTGGGCAAGGGTACAGGCAACAATTAAAGGGGCAAGGAACCCAAAAATTTACACACACACATCCAGAAAACCATTACCACATTCCATTTAAGTGTAAATCCACATACTAATACTTTAACTAATTTACCAATAAAAAATTTTACACTTTTGTACCGTAATCGAAGGTGTAGAATCTTAGATGGCTATCCCGCACTTGCACTCTGTCCAAATCCTTCTTGCTAACTGTTGAGACCTCACCGGTACCTTCCAACCAATTCTAGGGGTACTCTTCTTCCCCCTGAGCCCCCCGAGCCGCAAAGGGGCCACACAAACAAACCAGAGAAAGCTAGCTCCCATCTCGCCTCGTAAGGTCGAGCTACCACTCTCTATTTGAGCTGGGTATCCCAACTCCCACCGGAAAAATCAGTCAAGACTAAAATCCGACAGCATAACCTTACACATACCAGACCTGATCCATTCCCCTCCTCCGCCATTTCTTTTATAGAGTTCTCTTAGTGACTAGTTTCCAAATGCACATTTAATTCTTTTTATTAAATTGTTATTAGGAAAATCCTCCCTTATACACTTGTCACCCGATCTCTTAGTTGCATCAGAAATTCATTTAATAATTATATTAAATTTCCAATTTCCCTCACCCACCTAAAAGAGTTTCTAAAAACGCTCCTCAATGTCCCTTTATTCCATCACATTCCCTTAATGAATGATGTCTTTCTTAAATCTTAGTTGAGTTTGAAAAAGGAAAGTTCTCTAGACTAGATTCCCTCCTATGTTCCACATTCCTTTTGTAATCAAGTTTCCCATTTTTGTCTAAGCTCGAATTTACCAAGTTTGCACATAAACAACCATTAATCTTTTAAATAATTTAATCCTCCATTAAATTTTAAATTAAATTTTTACCCCCATTTTATTCATCCTCCCTTTATTACTTGCTTAATTAATTTTTAGTTCTCATGTCCTACTTAGACCTAGGCTTTAAATTCAACTAGGCTCAACAAAATTGTTTTTAAGGGAACTTTTATAATTTTTAAACTTTACTTATGCAACAATTATCTTAAGGTTGACCAGGTCAAAATGAGATATTTTTTTCTAGGTACCTAGGTTTATTGACTCACTAGTGTTAAAACCACGATGTGCCCTTCAAGACGCACTACGTGCTCCAAGGGTGCCACTTGCCTGGATTCATGTTTCATTTACTCGACTTTCCCCTCGAGACGCACTACATACTCCAAGGGCGCAACTCGCTTTTTGACTGATTTTGGTAGACATCAAACCCTTGGAGTCAATACTCTATTAAGTGACCTGGAGGGAGATGAAGGGCCTCTAAGGAATAAGGACCATTTCTTATTGTGCGCCCCTTATAATCATTGTCAGCAACTGTCACAGTCTACCCTCACGACATCATGGATCTCTCGAACTAGGTAATCGTTAACCTACATTTCGAGCTATGATGAGAGTGCTAGTAGGATGTGGCAGGGCTGCTCCCACACGTCTCCCTCAATATCTATGGTTGTCGTGCATGACCCCCTTAATCCAAATGTGAGTCTGGTTAACAAGCTATCGCCAACGTGCATCCATCAACGAAACATGTCAGCGATACAAAATCAACATCATAATATACAAATCATATGTCACATATGCAATATCAAAAATACTCAAACCATAACAGTCCACCTCCTAACTCGATCCAGAGTCCAAGGAGGTCCATTGATGATGGTGAAAACACTTATACATACATTACACAAATATAAAATGCCAAACATAACATATTATAATTCTAGATACCAATATCTTCTATGTAATTATCATCTATATAATTCAATGTTCATTGCAAGCTGAAATGAAATCAAGTGACCAATGTTAAGGTGTCAATAACCTTGAAATACTATCCATGTGGACTAAAATATAATTTTATCAATTTGAATTAAAATATAATTTTATTATTATTGTTATTTTCTATCAAAACAAAAAAAAAAGATTAATAGAAAAAATTTAATAGATCTTATTGGATCTAAATTTCTTAAGATTTTAGACATATGATAAATCTTATTGGCTCTAAATTACCATACGTTGTATGGTTTGCTTTAAAATTGTATTTAGAGTGTGTTGATTTGCATTACCCTTTCTATGAGGTTTTTTTTTTATTAAGATACTCATTTGATGTCGTATTTTTTTTATGTGAGAAATATATATATGTCATTCATATATTTTATTTTATATGAATAAAATATTTTATTTACATGCAAGAGTTATTTATATATTTATATTTTATTTACATGGAAGAGTCATTTATATATTTTAGGTTTCTTCAAAATTGTTTATTTTAAATTATAATAAGTGTTATTTTTTTTAATATTTTACTAAATTATAAAGTTATATTTTTTTAAATGTTTTATTAAATTATTTTTAATATATAAATTAAAAATAAATTTTAATTATATGTAAATATGTAAATATTTAATTTATAATTATATTATTTTTTAATTATATATAAATGTTGATTAATAAAAAAAAACTATGGAGAATTTTTTACATAAAAATTGTGTAATATTTAGAGTTGACACTGCATCTATCATAATGAATATAAGCTTATATTTTATTAATTAAAATAATTTAATAATTTATATTTTATATTTTATTATAATAATTTATTTTTGTATTTTATTATTAAAATTTAATAAGATTATATTTTTGTTAAGAGATTTTTGAAAATAAACTTTATATAAAATATCAAATATTGAAACGTTCTACATTTAAAGTGGAGACTCTACCAATATTCAAAAACAAATTAAAATTTTAAAATTAAAACATTAAAATTGTATTCAAATAAAATTGTTATTTTTAATATAAAAATAAATTCAATATAAATATTTTTATTACAATTGAATTATGTAATATAAATATTTAATATTTACAATTTCTTTAATAAATTGTTACTTAAAAAAAATTATTTTTTTAACAATTACTTTAATTTTAATTTTTAATATTATTTAAATATTTATTAATTACTTTTTAAATTTCTCATTTCAAAATATTAATTAACATACAATGTTATTGACTCTCTCAATAACATATTAATTAAGTATTAATTAAATTGATAAAATATTAAATAAGTATTAATTAAATTGGTATAATGTCATGTTCCACCCCTCTCTCCCCATGCCATTGACTCTCGTTTGCCACTTTTTGCCAAAGGATACAAATATAATAACACTACGTTGAGATATTATGATTAAGGTTTAATTTAGTTGTATTATGATTTTTAAGTTTATATATATATATAAAATAAGGTTACATCAAATTTTTAGCTTGAGATATTATGATTAAGGTTTAATTTAGTTGTATTATAATTTTTAAGTTTATATATATATATATATATATATATATATATATATATATATATATATATATATATATATATATATATATATATATATATAAAAAGGTTACATCAAATTTTTAGTTTAAGTTTTTCAAACAAAAAAGCATTACAAACAACTATATGTTTATAATAGAAATTATTTATATCCTTATACAAAATTTTGAATTACATTAGGTTATATATTTTATAATATAAGTTTAATATTTTAAGAATTTTGAAAAACAATATACCTAATAGAAAGAATGACTACTAGCAATGAAACAATGATTACTAGCAACTTTTTTCTAGAAAGTGTTTGGAGAGGGAGATTCATGCTTTACTATGTCCATATCATCAACAAGTTGGTGCACAATTTAATCTTCTTTTGGTTCCCCACAATTTGAACTAACCAACAGTCTTTGATTATATGCTTCTAATTGATTGCCCTTAACCAAGTTTAGCACCATATTCCTATTAAATAGATTTTCTTTTGCTTCAAGGACAAAAACCTTTTGTTTCACAAGGGTATTCATAATCACTACAATTTGAGAATTGAACTAGAAATCATTCTCGAGAACTTTAGAGGTGACAAAGTATGTTGATGACCTCTTCCATTGGATTTGGTCCTCATGGCTTCTAAGGATTGTTATGATTTTCTGAATCTCTCTATAATATATTGACAATGTGCCAATCCTAGATTCTATAGCTGTATTTGGACTCCCACTACCTCTTAATTCCCAGATTCATTGCCACACATTCCAAACCTAGGTTAACCTAGGAATACCATTGCTCCAGAGCGATAGGGGATTGAATTTACGGGATCTCCACTCAGTGAACCTGTGACATAGCGCGTGCCTTCGAGGTATATTAAATAATACCTCTAACTTCACTAGATATTCTTATTGTAACTTATGATTGTTTTCTAATAAACAACCATAATCAAAGATTGTATACTTGATAATTCATTTTCTATTCTCAATTGAAATCATAGCCTAAGTTTTTGTTTATTTGTTGGACGAGGTACCAAGTCTCCATGAGAAGGATTTTCTTATTGTTCCTTTGGGGTTTATGATGACACCCCCACCTTAAAAATCAATATTTTTATTAATAGTAGAATAGAAATTAATTTTTTTTATGTGTATATTGTACTTTTAGATTTTATGGATAGGATATTGTTTTGATTTTTTTTAATACTTTTAAAATATTTAGTTGTTGATCTTATCTTTTAAAAATTCAAAAAGAAATATTTAGAAAGTTTTCTATAACTACATAATAATTATAGTCTCAAAAATTGGGATTTACTTAAACCAAGGAATAACTTAATTAACAAGAGAAATAGTTGCAAAGCAACTAGTCCCTACCCCATATATATATCTTAAGTCCCTGCCTCATATATATATTTTAAGTATTTATATAAAATCGTTTGCATTTTATATATAAGCATGTTAGGATCCACACAATCTGAAGGCAAGGACAATCCCTGCCTCATATATATTTTAAGTATTTGTATAAAATCATTTGCATTTTATGTGTAAGCATGTTCCGATCCACACAATATGAAGGCAAAGATGTTCTTGGCAACTGATTTTGCAGAGGTGATTTCTGCTGGTCTATTGTCAGAGAACCCAAATCTTGTTGCAAGATTATGCGAAATGGTCAAATTAGGTTGTATTTTAAGATTTGATAATGAGGGTGTAAATCTCATGCTCCAGTCCAAAAAATTCCAACTGTTTGTTGAGGATGAAAATTCTGTCTTATCTATAACCACCAAGAACATCATCTACAGATAACCTAGGGGACAGGAAAAGCATCACATGGATAGATAAGGAAATACAATCAACTTTTAGACATATTTCACCTATTTGTCTAAACAAAAGTAAATTAGGGGGCATGAAAAGCATTGGGACACCAGCTGAGGCAATGAGGTCAACCATAAAGATATCACATGATTGTTTAAGAGGATGGAAAAGAGGTTGCTTAGTTTTAAACAAGTAATTGACTATGAAAAAAATTGAACCCAAGAGTATGAAAACGAACCTGGTAACATTGTTATTTCCATCAATATGCTCCTATTGTTAAGTATAATGTAACCTCAACAGGCTGACTGTACACTGCCAACTGTCCTGGCTAGCTGTACTTTCTTTACTTGATTTGCTTGAGCCTATTTAGCTCAACTATTTTCCTTTTGCACAGTACTTC
>CBVK0100892016.1:0-16578 GCA_900067695.1 Picea abies | reverse complement strand
TATATGCAAACAAGTATGTAATATGATTTGATTTTGTAAAATTGGAACTACTTTTATTTTACACATTGGATTATAAACATGTAATTGATCCAACTACTATTAGATAGGACCGTTGTTGCTCTTTCTAAATAGAATTACACTTGTATATTAGAATAGACATGCATTTAGAACTTAGCCTAGCTTAGATGAAAAGTCTCTCTATGGGGAGCAATTCATTTAGTTAACGACAATCAAGCCCATATACCCGTAAGGGTTACTATTCAAACAAGAGTGGGTCTAATTTGGGACTTGCCATCAGGCAATTCTACCTCATGTCGACGTTGGGAATTCCCTCCCCCCCACACCAACACATTCAATCATGGACCATTCAAAAACTCTCAGGATTATCCCAGAGGAATGTTGAAATCATAAAATTAATCTCAAGTGTTGCTTTGTTGACTTTCTGGAATATTTTGTTACAATGCCCAAAAACAAGCCATTGGAATAAATTAGAAGAGATAAGGGTTCCTTTTGAATTGAGAGTTGTCATAGTAAACCTATATGAGAAATATCGTAATGTACCCTTTGTACCAACATGAAAATATGGATTGTTGGTCTAACAAATTAATGATGACAACAAAATGTAAAATTTCTCTACAATGAAAGACCATTCTCAAAACCCTTCTTCTATGAATGCAACGACAATATTTGGCATTGCTTCAAACTTTATATGTAATGTCTAGATAAAAACTCTCTAATCAACACAAACCAAGTTTCAAAATCTCCATTCGATTTGAAACTAGTAATTCACAATGTGCGACATAACACATTTTCGAGAGGATGACAATCAATCATAAATGGCATAACAAAATCACCATAAGCATAATTATCTATTTTATAGCCTCAATCCATCTTTGAAGTTCATCAAATAGCCTCAACTCATCACACAAAATCTCATGTAAGGAAGACTTGTTCACTTTCAAGGATGAAAATCCTAGGGTTTAAGGTTTAATGTATTCAAACTCATGCATTTCACACCATATTCATTGAACTGAGAATTATCATTCATCATTTTTATCATAACCCCAATAAATTAACTCATTGCTCAATGTGCTTCTTGACTCATTCAGATATGCATAGTTACACAACATGTCTCAACCTTCACACGGTAAACAAAACCGGTCTTGAAACCAAATCATGACATAAACTGTCATATGACAAAGGTAAACACCTCTTAGCATCCTTTAGGATCATTCACATTTGTTACAAAACAATCTATGCACAACAAACACAAGTTATTAAGGGCATGGGGGAAATGACTACTTCCTCCCTCCAAGGAGGCCAATAAATACCAAATAATGATATAAACCATCACATGGATAATTCAAACACCTTATTGCATCCCTTCAAATTCATATTGGTTAAAAATTGATCTATGCACAACAAACACAAATTATTAGGGGTATGGGGGAAATGACTATTTTCTTCCTTCAAGTCGAAAATGTAAGTAAATAGAGAGAATGCAATCAATACAAACACTCATTAGACATCATCACACTCATCAATAAATTTTATTTATCATTCTTTATAATTATTAACACTTTAGGCCATCAAATGTATCCTTAAAACTCAAAATTTCATCAAAAGGAGGCCAAATAAGCCACTACAATACTTATTCACGAGTTATATAAAGTAAACTAGCATGTGTATGGGGTGATATTTAGTTTTCCATGGAAAAATAGAATGCATCACACTATTGTCCTTCACAAAAGTAGCGTGCATTTCCCAAAATGCTTAGAAAACAGAGAATCTAAGCTTGCAAAGGCTATAAGAGATCTTTCGAATTAAACCATTGAATGAAGGCTAGTCAATTCAAGGCTTGAACATCAATAAGTCTTTATAGTTCATTCAAGGAAGTACATGACAAGAATATATCCTTAAACCACTCAGACATTTTCCAAGGAAGTTGATATGCACACATATGAAGAAGGTTCCATAATTCCACTTTTCAAAACAAGATTACATAGCAAGTCAGGTAATGATCCTTGGAGTCCATAATTCCCAATTTATCAACCTCAAATAAGCAAAGGACCCATTCCCTGAATCAATCCTTTTGTCAAATAGTTAGTATGTTTTAGTCCTTGAATTTGTCATGACTTTTTCATCCACAAATTACCCATTTCTAGCATGCTTTATTTGCCCTTTTTTCCCCCTTTGACTCATTTCTTCTTTTCGTATTTTTTTCATGCATTGGTGAGATTAAGTTTGAATTAAGATTGTTTAGAGTATCTCCCATCGTGATTTAGAGTCGTTTCTTGTTTAAATTTGAAAAAAATTGAATTAAAGGAAGGCACTACAAGAATACCATTATTCTTGTAGCACCTGAAATCATCATTATTCCAAATGTGCCAAATCCCGAAAGATCGTGTCATAAATTTTCTGAGATCATGCAGAAGGATCAAACATCCTTATGATTCTAATCAAATCATGAAATGAGGTTAGGTAATGATTCAAAGAGATCATGTTTTGTACTTTCCAGTTCTACATAGAATCGAGGGTTCCGGGCCATGATATGAAAACACGAATTGTCATGATTTAGTTTTTGTTGATTTCTAGTTTATAAAATAACAAGCGTTCTGCAAATAGAAAATATTCTTCCAATTGCTCATTTATCCAGGAGACTCCAAATCTATTGTTGATCTGAAACCCTATCAGTTACAGGTTATGGCTCCTAAAAAGGGTGGATAGATCCGTCGATTGGAACGATAAGGGGTGGAATTACTCATAACCTTCCTTGAAATCTTGCATAAATTCAAGAATGTTGGGTGATATGAGTTCTTTTGTACATTCCAGGGGTATCATGAAGGCATCTCCATGATTTTTTCTTAGAATTTCAATGGCTACGAAACAATATTAGGAAACATGTTGATTCATGTTACTGAACATTTCATTGCAGTTGCATGTAGAGTGTCAATGTATGAAGAGAGATGGTGGAAGAAAGATAAGCTACATGTTAATTGGTCAATCGGTTTCTTGTTCCAGAGCACCGTGACCCAGATTGGATCCAGGGTATTCCACAAAAATGGTTGAAAGAGGAATGTCAAACTACTTTGTCCATAATTTGAAGGTACATTACCTGCGAGGGACGGTTTTCAACTATTCACTGTTATCACATATGATTATTAATGCATTTAAATGGTGATAATACTTTGTGTTTACCCTTTTATTTTCTGAAGAGTCTAACAAAGATTTCAAAAAGGGTTTATACTCATCCTAAAAATGCTATCAAGAGCTTGTTTCATCAAAGCTTAATCAAAACCCTGGCTCTGCATGGATTAAGTGAGGTTCAAATTTCTTGGAATGAATTGTTGAGTTCATTAAGATTGGAAGAACAAGGATCTAAACATAAAAATACTCCAAAAAGTAAATCTACAACCTCAAAAAATGAGAAGGAATGCCTCTAAAAGTTTTGCAAAGTCACAAGGATACCCCTCTGTATCTACAAGAACTAGGTCTAACAAAAGGAAGCTCCAACTGCAACAAGAAGTTGAAATCAAGCAAGAATCTGAATCCCATGTTTATGAACATGGATATAAGATTTTTGATAGAGTTTGTACAAGGAGGATGGCAAAACAAATAACAACACAACTACACGAAGTTAAGCCAGAACCTGGAAAAGATTATAGTGATGAACTTGTAAAGAAGAACATTGATAAAAAAACAAAGTAACATGGAAAAGGGTGAAAGAGTTCCAGATTATAAAAGCGGACCTAAAACCAGGGCAACTAACAAACTCAGACTCAATTCCAAATCCTTATTCAAACCTTCTTTGAAGAAGGAAAATTTCATTGTGCTCGATGATGATGATGATGAGAAAATTACACAGAAAACAAAGGAACTATTACAAGTGCCAAAGACAGTCAGTTCTAAAGATGAAATGAGAACAAGAAAGCCCAAGCTGTCAATTTTTTTAAATCAACGTGCACCCGAGGAATATTATAGTGGACATAAAAAAAAATATGGGATGCATTAGCAAAGAAAAATATAAAAAATCTGCATGAAAAGAAAGGCGCTATTGAAACATTCATGTAGCTTGCTGTTTTTTTCCCGTTTTAGACACCAACTTTGGGAATGTTCTCCATGAAACCGGAGACAAATTTTAAAAAATTGGAAAAGGTTTTTGTCGGGAATGGACTGATTTAGAAAAAAACTCTCTCCATTTTGCAAAATCTATCATGGTTCAAGAGATTCGAATATATCTTTGAGGCCTATTTTTCAGGATTTTGCCAAAATCAATTTCCTGTTTTAGACACTAATTTTAGGCACATTTTTCGAGAAACTGGAGATTAATGTTAAAACTATGGAAAAGGTTTTTGTCAAGAATGGATTGATTTACAAAAACCTCTTTCAAGTTTTACACAACAATCATGGTTTTGGAGATATGAAGAGATATTTGGAGCCTATTTTTCAGGAATTTGCTAGATTTATTTTCCTAAAATAACTCATAGACAACAGTTGATGAGCCACCTCATCAATTCGACTTGGAGATTAGATCTTATCTCCTTCTTGATTATTTGAAACAATAAACTAAATATGGATGAGGAGGTTTTCAGATCCATTTCTTTTGGTTCTTGATAATTATGTACTTTTTCTATATAAACTCCGCAGAAGGAGAAATTAGGGAAGTAGGAGTGGTGATATTATAAAAGACTCCGTTTTTTATTTAAAGATGGGACTTATTTCATTTTTCACTAAATGCAAATGACTATCTGATGGTTATACTTCTCTTCTCATCTTCTATTCTTGCTTTTCTTACTTAAATGCATGTTTATCTTTGCAAAAGCAGTTGATATATCTTGTTTATGATTAAAGCCAATGAAAATGTTATGGATTGCTTTCTCATTGACTGAATTGTATTTAAGTATATGTTTCTTGATCTTGAATTATATTTAGGACCAATAATTTTCCTATGTGAGTGTACAGATTGGAAACTCACATGTCTCTATCTTTTATCTTAAAATCATGTATCTAATCCATCATATTGACTACCCATTACTAAGCAAGTGTGATAGGAACCTGTTCTTGCGATAAAAAAATGATATTACTCATTACCCACTTCTTAAACTTCAATCCTATTTCAAAACCCATACAAATCTTTATCCATAAAACCATTGCAATAACTTGATGATGCCCTAGCTTGCCCTTTAGCAGTCAAGTGCAACTTTAGGGACTAACATCTTTTGGCGTCGTTGTAGGGGACAGAGGAACGAAGAATTTATCTCTAGGAGAATGACAACGATCAGTTCTAGCTCTTGATGGTAAACAGGAGTTGGACATTTGTTTGACTGCATCATTCACCTAGCGACTCCATGAAGGAAGAATCAGTTGGTGATTTCACTGATCCAGGATGTCGAAGGCTATGGAAGCTATTTTGGCACAAAGGTATGCAACTTTTTATTTCTCAAATGTGCTGGGCTTTCCAAATACTATGCCTGAAAGAGATGAATGGGAACGCTGTCTACCAAGGTTTAAAGGAAATGACTGGGAAGTTCCTGCTGAGCACTTGCTGGACTTTCATGAATGTATGCGTCAGCTGGGAATTATTCATGAAGATGTCTTGTTGAAGATGTTCAGGTACTCACTGGAGGGGAAGGCACGTGAATGGTGTAGATATTTGCCTCCTTCCAGCATTTCTTTGTTGAAAGATTTCCATTTTGCTTTTCATAATTATTGTAAAGATAATTTTCCTGTTGAATCTCTTTATCAAGGAGGCTGTGAAGAATTCTAGTTGTTGCATTATTTCTCTAATCACAAAATTCAAGGTGACAACTCCGGTCAAGTGTTTGTGGAAACAATTGTTCAGAATGAAGATCTCACTACACATGATGTTCCAGTTTTTGAGATTGATAAAACTGTATTGCAGCCTCATGTTTCTCATGGTTATCTTGATATTGTCCTTGCTGCAAAAGCCATTTCTACACCAGAAACATATCAGCAGTTTCAAAGATTTGTTTTTGCCCCTGATTGTAATGAACTATGTAATATTTTTAAACTATTTCAAAAGAAGTACAGCTTGATCGGTGGAACAGAAATCACAGAGCAGCAACTTGGTTTCTTGTACCCGCTAAACATGCATCATGATTTTCAAGATCCAATGGCTGTCTACATGGAGTCAATTTTTCCAGAGGTTCAAAACGTTGCAGCATTCACCATGCAATCAAGTTGCAGCCGTAAATCTAAGCTGCATATTATATTTCTGCAGAAAACATTTCAGTTTTTCTACATTCTTTTATTCAGTTGCAAAAAGGAAGATCAATTTGTCAGTAAAATACATTCTTGGCTACATTGGAAATTTGCCTACACATGATCAGCTTGGCTTCTGCTGATTAGGAATAGGTAGTGTGCTGAATAAGCTCGCATTTCGAGCATGTAGATTTTGTTTTCAGTCTGTTGGTATGTTGTATATCAGTAATAAATGACTCCATAACCCAATGAAGACACTGGCATTAAGTCTTTCCAGTTTCAGCTTCAGTCTAGTTTGCAGTTGAGGATTATCTTCAAGTTGAGCAGGGTTACAGGTAACAGTTTTTATGGCGGATTTGGAAGGTGAAAGGCATTGGTGTGCAGTTCTTGATATCTCACAAAGAGAATATCATTCCCCAGAAGGAGCCAGTATTAGTCCTTGAACTTGTTCATGACTTTTCATCCCCAAAATACCCTTTTTAACATGCTTTGTTTACCTAATCTTCCCCTTTAAATTATTTCTTTTATACTTTGTGGTGTGTTTTTTATTTGCTTGAGCATATTTTTCATGCCTTATTAGTGATACAAATTTTGAATTTTAGACAGTTTGAGAGTTTCCCATCAGATTTGGAGCTCATTTTTAGTTTTATCTAAAGTTTAAAATAAAAGAAATAAGCGCGACAAGAATGTTGCCATTCTTGTAGCACTTGAAATCATCATTGTTACGAATGTGCTCAATCCCGAAAAATCGTGTGGATGGTTACAAGATTATGCCGAAAGTCCAGTAACATCGAATCATTATGTTTTCATCGTAATCGAAGAGATAGTTTAGTAAGAACAGGTTTGTACTTGCCAGGGTTTACATAAACTCCAGGTTTTCGGGACATGTTTTGAAAACACAAACTGTCGTGATTCCAACTTGTATTGATTTCTAGATTATGAACTAACGAATACTTTGCAAATAGAGAAATTTTTTCATGTTGCTTGTTATCCAGGAGACTCCAAAACAATTATCAGTCCAAAACCCTAGCAACTGTAGGTAATGGCTCCTAAAACGGGTGGACAGATCAGTCGATTGGAACCTGTTATCGCACAATTTGTACTTGCCCCAAATCCCAAGGCAAGTGGATACAGAATTGGCGTAACTGGGAATGACCTATCACTGTCGCCTTAATAGGAAATCCCTTTCTATTTAGGAGTATGTTAAGACTACCCCAGGGGAGACATCCCCGGTGACCTGGGGGTTTGAGAAGGCTACAGCAAATAACACAAATCTTTCCCCTCTCACAGATGACTCAAATCATAGGGTTTTTTATGTCTTATAGAGATGAAGCAAATAAATAGTATTGTGTACCTGCTCAGAACAAAGCAAAAAGGGGCACTTTTCAAGTACCAAAATGATTGTTAGTGCTTCATAAGACAATGAACCTTCAAAAAGTATGCCCTAGCTTGCCCTTTAGCAGTCAAGTGCAACTTTAGGGACTAACAATATGCATGCATTGTCAATGCATTTCCATACCCAATTTGCATATTACGTAATTTCAAACAACCATAATACTTATCAACACCTACAAGAAACTTCACAACAATTTATCATAATCAATAATAAATTTATATTGTTTAACATAAAAAAATGATTCCATAATAAATAAGAAGAAAAGAAAGTTGAGTTCCAAGGCAACTGATTAGGTGTGAGTGATTTTCCTCCCAACCACAGAAAAATCCTATGTTGATTCCAAGCCCTTGTTGTGCTATGAGACCCATGGAAAATGAGACAAATTCAAGACTCTCAAGTCACTTTTCCCATTCTAAAAAGCTTCCATGATCCACTAAGAAAAACATTATTGAGTTCTTTAATTAATCATTCAATTAGACCAGCTTTGGCACTCACTATTCTACCCCATACAACACATGAAGACACTCCCTTCTCTAATATATAGTTCCTTAGGAATACTCTTCCTCTCTATGCTCTTTAGTATGTATAGCATGAGTCAAAGTCACTGTCTACTTTCATATTTCAACTTTTGTGATATGTAGTTTCTTGGGCAGTAGAGGTTTGATTCTTGGACAACCCAAAAAGGTCAACAATAAAAAGGGGCTTAAGAGGATATCTCCCTACTCATTCTTGGTCCCTATTGTCACACCATAGTCCCTCTTCCATACCTCCATGGTTAATACAAGAGCTGAGACATTTTTCTTCATGAAAACTCCTTTTTTATCTTCAACAACTCTATTTTTATCAAGCTTCTCTCCCCTAATTCTAACTCCCCCTTTGCATGAATGAATGGGTGAGAGTGAGGAGCCTTCACTCCACTCCTTTCTCAGTTCCCTAAAAGTGGGAGTTAGTTACTTCAAAGTAGAAGGTAAATGCTTGAGTGTAGGAGATAATTACTTTAGGTAATTAAGCCATTTAAATAGTCTCCTAATTTAATGAGCATAAACATTAGGAAGAAGTGAAAATATGACATTCACATAGAAGATGGTATAGATAGGATATGTCAAGATCATGAAACATTTTCCAATCCCCTTGGACCCCCTTCCCTTTCCTCTATGATGCACTCATAGGTCCTTAAGTTCTATTCCTTGGCTAGGCAACCTTGGACTATTATTTTTAATTTTTGAAAGTATAATTATAAAAAACACATGTCTAGACATTCATTAGTCAAGCCATGGCCTCGAGCTCTGCACCAGGAATTTATACAAGACATGCTTAAATCTTTTGCATTTGGAATCATTTACATAAATTGATTCCCGTCATTACAACATTTATTTACACTTGGCTCATCATTCGGTCCAATATAATACAAGGGTTGAAACTAGAGATATTACATTCCTCTCCCCCTTTGTATAACACCCTTCCTCGATGTTCTCTTCTTTTCAACAACATTCCATGTCTTTACTTTTCAATTCTTTATTTTTCAATTGCCCCTGCAATACCATTCTCTTTACTACAACTTTATATCATTGTTGGCTATCTTGGATAGCAATGTTCAATCATTTCTCTTACTATCTTAGGACATATCCAACACCTTTATCATTCCAACACATGCCTATAATGATCAACAAAGGAAAACCATGCATGTCATAGCTATTTTGGGCAACAATTATTCCATTCATAGAAATTTCAAATTTATAACTGAAGCATTTATCTTCACAACATAAGATTAAGTATGCAAATCAGCCCAATACTTATCTATATTATATATTTGTTCCATAAGGATGCCATGGGTGAGATTCTACTCACTATGTTCTTTAACACACCCAACTTACATACATATATACATATATATAGAATACATTCTCGATCCCTGCTAGCATATATAATGAATATTATATAATAGATTCATTCAAGTCATCTCTTGCTTGTCACACTCACCCTTCTAGGCTCAAGCATCCCCTTCTCCACCAAATAGTACTTTGGGTGATATAGCTCGCCAAGGCTTTCACATGCAAGAAGAACATAGACTTATAGAGTCTTACTATTAGAGCGTCCAATTAGAAACCTCTAATAAACAATAGCTTATAGAAATCAAGGCATATTATTGGGTTCTAGTGTTATCAGAGCAATGTCCTCCCCATGCTTTCCAGCTTCAGCTGCTATCATTTTTCCTTACTAGATAGATTCATCTTCTCACGTATATCATACACATACAATTAACATTAGATGTCGTCATAAAAATTTCAAATAGTGATTTTAAATATGTCTCATATAGAAATCAAATTTCACAACTATGAAATCCTTCTCAACAAATTTGGCTCTTGCATGTGGTAACATCCAATCTTCCTCACAAATTTACACTCATTTCCATATCCAAGGTAATTATACCTACAATTTGAACTTTCAATTAACCAAACAAACTATTCAATTGTTAATCAAATTAAATGCAATGAAAAAACATTCACAATATATGCATTACTAGCACAAATAAGCATCACACAACGCAATCAAATATTTATGCAAGCAAACAAATGTGCCAATACTCATGGTTACTCAATCACAATCTTCACCATATTCATATTTTAGAATTCATTATTAGTTAGTTTTGTTTTGTCTTGTGGGGTACCTCCTTCCCCCTCCCACTTCTATTATGATGAGAGGGGTGATTAAAATTATATATATGTTTACTAATTCATAACACTCCTTTCACTGCTCAATAGTACCTCAAGAGTACTAGAAGGTCTTTCCTTTCACCGCTCCACAACCCTTCGGAAAACCCTTCCATTACATTCAATTATATGAATGCATTTTCCATAAAGGCATGCATGCACTTAATGCATCGAGCATATGTGCCAATATTCATAAATGCATGATCACCATTTGTATGATTTAGTTCATTTATGCACATTCACTCAATGCATCCTCACATTGAATAAAAAATACCATAATTCAAATTCATGTGTTTTACCAAGAAAAATTGGAGGACTCAACCAACACCTTGACACATCATCCAACCGCCTCCCCATGATTTTTTTGACCATCTAGACACCTTCCTCTTCATCCCAAAGACAACACTAGGAATATACTCTTTTAGTGCTCTTCAATGTTGGCAAAAAGGTTACACTCCAAGACTCTAATTACAAGTGGGGAGACCACTAGATACTTGTGCAATGCTATATCCTTTTCTAATTCCAACACCCTATGGTCTCACAGATGGTTTTTCATCATGGCATTTATTTTCACATGGTATACAAATTCATAACATGACTGTAAATTCACATTCACTTTGGTTATTTCCTCCTAACAAACTTAATCATGACATACTATCATATGCATGCATTAAAATGATTCTAGCAATCTTTACTTATCCAAAGTTTCAATCTTCTTCCACACTCCTACCCAGCTATCAATTCACATGCATGCAGTTAGGTGTCATCACAAACATATCAATTACGATATCAAAGCATAACTAAAGGAATTCTTACCCAATTCCTTTCAAGTCACATCCTATATTGGCATGACCAATTCATACATGTATGGTTTCCATCAACATATCTGATGTTACGTGATCAATTGATGTTGCTCAAGAACTCACATGATCCCCTCGTCAACTTCTTGACAAGCATCCTCTTATCCTTATCCTTTCCACAAGGTTGTCTATCATATGAAACTATATCATCAACATCTTCAACCTTGTCTTCATGACACAATAAATCAGTAACCATATAAAACATCATGCCAAACTCATTGCATATGTAATAACATATTACTTTCAATTGGTAAGCATCATCTTATAAGCTCAAGCATAACTACATGCATTTCTAGGTAGCACATATTAGTTCACAATATGTATATTTATGTGTATTCATGTCAACTAATCCAATTCTTGCATTGCAATAACATTCCTATGCTTTAAACAATTACACATAACAACTTTTGTTCAAGAGAAATGTAATAGGAGAAAAATTAAAGAATTCTCCCTTCTAGTTGTTTTGCATAGCATGGAACAACCACATCATGGGTGATCTTATGGCCTTCCTGCTACTCACACCACAGATCATTAACTGGGATATCTTCACCCAAATAGGAATATTTATCTCGAATATGTAAATCTATATTTACTACTTCTAAAAACATAAAATTCTACTCTATAATCATAACATTCCCCCGTATAAATGGTTGACTACATGTGTCATTTACTGCTACAAACTAATAATTGAAAAATTTGCAACTTCCTCTAATGCTTTGCATTGTCTTTACTTGATGTCCATTCTAGAAATTGTTCTACGTTCCTCGGAAAAATTTAGCCAAACTCTACTCTAATTTTTAGCAACTAGTCCTACCTCCCAAGGTAGTCCAGATTTAAACATGATCTCATCGGGCCTTCAATGACCCATTTTTAAAAATGCATGTCATCATGCTCTGCACCCCTTATACTTGGTTTCCTTTCTTGATGTAGTCAGCATATCAAAAACAACAAAGACAACCCCCACAATTCAATAGAATGTAGCATACCCAACATATCAATCACAACAAATCAAATTTGCTAAAATCTTCATCATCAAATAGATTCAAATGAATTAGAATCAATCAAATTAAAATTCAACTCTTCTCATAGCAAGCATATTCAAATATGATCAAACATTATCATAAAACTTAGCTTTTAATTGGATGACAATGGTTCTACTCTTCTTGTGGGCTTTCTTCCATTACCTAATTTTGGAATGATTTTCCATATGGCTGTCCTACCTTATTAGAGTCACAAATCTCATTAGTTTGATAGCATTACTTGCCAATTGCAACATCTATAGTAATTCAAGAAAATTTGTCAGCATGCTCATTTTAATCAAAATAAAAACTTGCTTAGTAGCATCATCATGCATGTCCATGTTCAGATTCAAATATCAAGGTACTTGTTTTTATGGTTTCTTTCATTGTCCATTTGGTCATGGCTACCAAAATCACAAGTTAACCCAACTCTGGTTCAATGTTTCTTTTTTCAAACCACATAAATCATAACTTATCAAACCATTTAGCAATCAAACCATATTTATAAAAAAATTATATAATTTATTTCAGGTGATAACCCATTGATTTCTTATTACTACCTTTAAAATTTGGAAACAACACCATTCTATTAGTGTCACATGTGCATCATTGACATTGATTAACAAAAAATCTTAAACTAGAATATTTAGAGAAAAATCAAACTTTCATATCAACTAAAGAGAACTCACAACAAAAAGAAATGGCAATGGAAAATATCTTTAGAAATATAGGGGAAAAATATACACACTAATATACAACATGATATACCACCTACATGTTGAAAAAGGTGAAAAAATTATACAAGCATTAAAAACATTTTCTTTGCCTACAAAAAATTTACACGACTTCAATTGAAAATTCATGGCTTTCCAAAGAGTAGATGTTATTAACTAATCATCCATATGTAGCAAATATTTCCTAAAATTTGGGATTCATAATCATTTATTTGGCAAAAAATATTATAAAATCCCTTATATGTTCATGGGAAATGTTTATATTTAAGAGAAAAACATAAATGTATACAGAACTATAATCATAAATTAGGCTACAAGTTTTTTATTTTCAATGAAAATATGAAAAAATTTAGCCTAATTTTCTTCAAAAAAAATAAAATTTAGCGAAAGTGGTTAAATTTCAGTTAAAAAAAACATCACATCGGTTGAACAATAGGCATTGTAAAATGACTATTCATTGGCTTTCAATTGACATAACTATCATTTGGTTTTCCTGCCCCATGGACAAAGTTCCATGACCTTTCAGGAACCCAGTTCTTCAACTTCTATCACATATATCAGTCTTAGAATATCTAAATCCATTTTCAAGATTTTCTTGACAAATATGGATTTGCATCTAGTGTATATTCTTGGAGATAGAGAGACCAATCAACTATTTGAGCTAGTGACCATGTTAGTTTCACCCTATGCATCAAGGGAAAATATTCCATGTCATCTTTATAAATCCTGGTAATAGCATGAAGACCTTTTAGAACGAAGAGGAATGGAGCCCAACCAAAAAGGGTAATCCTCACATGTGGATGGCTCTAGCTCAACAATGACATCTGCCACTACCTCAAGGAAAATATCAATCTTATGCAGTAGCTCCCTAAATTCTATGTAGGGCCACTTATGGGATCCAATGTCTACTACTATCAATGAATCTATTCTCGAACAACTTGCCATGTGTGGACCTTTACTTACCTTTATATGAAATGTTACAAGGCTATCAATTTCCTCCATGGGTTTGCATAAGGTATTACGAAATCCATAAAACCATGTGCCTCTTTAGCATGCACCTCTTTAACATATTGCACCATGTGAACATGTTTATCCTTGGAAAGAGATGGCCTAGTTGCACAACATAATTTTGAAAAAAACTTGATAGTTTGTTCAAGAAAAAAATGAGAAAAATCTTGAATAATTCTCTTAGCCTTTGTTTCATTGAAATTTCAACTTCCATGAACAATGTCACTAGTGTCTAGAAAAGAAGCAAGGGTATTGTGACATACCCAATATAAATCATGGCCATGTACACTCTTTGCTAGAAGCTTCTATAACTATACAACAGTTGAATATTTATTTTTAGATCCTTGAAGATTTTGCATATCTTCCTTGGCAACAATTACTTAATTCCACAAATTTATTGATTTTATGCAAATTTGATCGAATGCTAGTCTCTCTTTGTGTAACAAAAATAACTTGAGAGCTTAACATGGTAGTAAAAAAAACATTATCATTCATTTCCATTGAGCACATATAACCCATAGTGCTATAACCAATGACTTTGATACCAATTTGTAACATACCCTTTGTATCAACATCAAAACATGGGTTATTGGCTTAATAAATCAATGATGATAGTGGAATGTAACATTTCTCTAAAATGTAAGACGATTCTTGGAACCCTATCTCTAAAATGCAATGACACTGTTTGGAATTATTTCAAACCTTATGCAATGTCTAGATAAGAACTCTTTAGTCAACACAAATAAAGTTTCAAGATTTGCATTCAATTATAAACTAGTAAATCACAATGTGCTACATAACATATTTCCAAGACGACAATCAAGCGTAGATGGCATACCCAAATCACCATAAGCATAAGAATATATTTTATAGCCTAAATCCATCTATGAAGTTCAACAAATAGCCTCAACTCATCACATAGAATCTCATGTAAAGAGGGATCATTCACTTTTAAAGATGACAATCCTAGGGTTCAAGGTTTAATGTATTCAAACTCATGAATTTCACACCATATGCATTAAATTAAGAATCATCATTCATCAAGGTGCTCCTAACCCTACGAGATTAACTCATTACTCAACATGCATTTTGAATCCTCATTCAAATATGCATAGTTACACAACATGCCACAAAAAACTCATAAGATAAACACAAATGGTCTTGAGACTAAATCATGACATAAACCATCACATGACAGAGGTAAATACCTCTCAACGTCCTTTAGGAACATTCATGTTCATTACAAAACAATCTATGCATGACAAACACAAGTTATTGGAGGTATGGGGGAAATGAATGCTTCCTTCCTTCAAGGAGTCCAATGTAAGACCAAGTCATGATATACACCATCATATGACAAAATAAAACACCTTATGGATCCCTTAAGATCATTCATATTGGTTACAAATCAATCGATGCATAATAAACACAAATTACCAGGGGTACGAGGCAAATGACTACTTCCTTTTTTTAGGAGGCCAATCTAAGTAAATAAAGAGGTTAAAATAATTCCAAACACTTACTAGACATCATAACACCCACTCATAAATGTTGTTTTGTATTCCTTATAGTGATTACCCCTTTATGCCATCAAATGTACCCCTAAAACTCAATATTTCATCAAAAGGAAGCCAAATAAGTTACTATAGGACTTGCTCGTGAGTTATCTAAAGGAAAATAGTGTGGATATGGGTTGTTCACAGGCTCACCATGGACGAATATCTTTCAATATGCTATTTTCCTTCACAAAAGTAGCATGCATTTCCTTAAATGCTTAGAAAACTAGGAATTTAGGCTTGCAAAGGCTACATGAGATCTTCCAAATTAAACCATGGATTGGGGGCTAGTCAAGGTAATACTTAAGTTTCAATAAGTCTTTCTAATTCATTCAAGGAACTACATGGCAATAATACATTCTTAAAACACTTAGAAGTCTGCCAATGAAGTTGATAAGCACACATAAGAAGAAGGTTCTAGAATTCCACTTTTCAAAAGGAGATTGCTAAGCAAGTCAAGTAATGATTCTTGGAGATGATAATTCCTAATTATCAAGTTTCAATGAGTAGAGGACCCATTCCCCAAAAACATTATTTTGTCAAATAGTTAGTATGCATGCTTTGTCAAATAATTTCCATACCCAATTTACATACTACGTAATTTCAATCAATCATTTTGCTTATCAACACCTACAAGAAACTTCATAACACTTTATCACAATCTATATTAATTTTAAATTACTTGATATAAAAGAATGATTCCATAATAAATAAGAGGAATATGAAGAACTTGTTTTATTCAAAAGTAGAGTTCTAAGGCAATTGAATAGGTGTGAGTGATTTTCCTCCCAACCATAGGCAAATCCTCTATGGATGACACCCCCCTTGATGGGATATGATATGACCACGGTGAAGATGACAAATTCAAGACTCTCAAGTCATTTTCCCTTTCTAAAAATCTTCCATGATCCACCAAGAAAGCCTTTGTTGAGCTCTTTAATCAATCATTCAGTTAGATCGGTATTAACACTCACCCTACTACCCCATACAACATAGGAAGACATTCCTTTATCTGATCTCCAGACCCTAAAAAAAACTCTTCCTCTGTGTGCTCTTTGGTATGTGTATCATG
>CBVK0100892010.1:0-11000 GCA_900067695.1 Picea abies | reverse complement strand
GTTTTATTTTATTGCTCCGCAGTCCTGTTTTTCTAACAGGACAGATGTTGACACAATAAATTAGTCAACAAGAGTTATGAAAGTAATTGTAACATTAAAAAAATGAAATATTGCAGTAATATCAGAAAATAAATAATGAAAAATGAACTATATGTAGTAAAAAATTGAAATATTGCAGTGATAAATTATAAAAATGATTGATCAAAGGTTGAGTTGAATGGTATGTAAGATATTTACCCCCATAGTTGCACCCCCTCCATCTATTCAATTAAATTTGTAATCAATCAACAACTCTTCACCTGAAACTATTCTTTTTGTTGCACATACAAATATACGATTTCCTTCATGTTCCTCAAATATGCAAATTGGTTTCTTAGTTTTTGCCACTGGTTGTGTACTGTTTATAAAGCCCACAATGTTTTCAGTAGCTTTTGGCCTTCCATAAATATACATAGTTCCCCATTTATTTTGATATTTATCTACTAGTTTTATATAATTTGTGGAAACTTTGTATCTTTGCATACTTCACGTATATCGGACCAACATCAACCAGTGATTGTATTTGTATAATGGTCCAATATACTCCATCAATTCAGTTACAGTGCCATAGCCAACCTTTATGCCATCCATGAAAAATAACCCCAAACCATGTAAGGACAAAGGAGCAATGTGATACATCCTCCCACTAATGAAGAAATCTGTGTCCACTTCAAGTAGCTCCTTAGGTGCCCATCGTTGCACTAGATATCTATACCTTAAGAGAAAATCAATGTCACCTATGCTCTCAGCATCATAATTACATGACCCTCCATTGGCAATAAAAAATTGCATGCGTATAAGAAATATTTTCCTTACCTTTTCAGATCTAGTTGATCTAGAACCGGTAGATCTAGTACAACACGTCTCACTTTCAACCTCTCTTAGTATATCTTGATCATCACTCGAGGAAGATAGATCTGACAGATACCTATTTGGTGGTACCTACACTCATTAAAACAAGAAGATAATTTATCGTGCGAATATAAGTTTGTGGTACCAACACTCAAAAAAATGAGAAGATAAGTTAGCGAGCAAATATTTAGGGAACCCATGTTTTGCTTGGAGAATATACTTGATTATATTGTATGTAACAGACTAGTTATTGGGGTCCTTGTTTACTTGATTCATATCATACTTGGAATCCCATTATTTTTATCTTGGTATGCTTTGGGGTGTGAGTCTTCTCTTTTATAGTTTCATATAGTTGCATATAGTTGCATAAGTTGCATATAGTTTCACAGTTGCATATAGTTGCATAAGTTGCATTGTTGCATATAGTTGCATAGTTGCATAGTTGCATAAGTTGCATAGCTTCATATAATTGCATATAGTTGCATAGTTGCATAAGTTGCATATAGTTGCATATAGTTTTATAGTTGCATAAAGTTGCATAAGTTACATAAAGTTGCATGTTGCATAAAGTTGCATAAGTTGCATAAGTTGCATGTTGCATAAAGTTGCATAAGTTGCATTGTTGCATAAACTTGCATAAAGTTGCATCATTGCATAAAGTTGCATAAGTTGCATAGTTGCATGTTGCATGTTGCATAAAGTTGTGTAGTTGCAATAAGTTGCATAAGTTGCATATTTGCATAACTTGCATAGTTGCATAAGTTGCATAAGTTCCATAGTTGCATAAACTTGCATATAGTTGCATAGTTGCATAAATTGCATAGTTGCATAAGTTGCATGTTGCATAAAGTTCGCAAGAGGAGCGCCCAAAGGAAAGTCGTGTTGGCAAGAGGAGCGTCCAACCAACAAAACCAAAAGAGCCAGCGGCACAGGTGTGGTGGGAAAAAACCTTGGGGTTTCCCGAATGCAAGGAAAACTTGGGGTTTTCAGAGGAAACGCAAGGAAAGTTTGCAAGAGGGGCACCCAAAGGCAAGCCGAGTAAGAAATAGGAGCGCCTAACCAACAAAACCGATGAGCCAGTGACACAACTCACATCTGGGAAGAAACTTGGGGTTTCCCAAAGACAACGCAAACATGGGCTTTCGCTACGGCACACCAAGGCAAGTTGAAAAGATAGGCGCCTAGAGGCATGGCAAGAGGGAGAGCCCACATCAATGAAGGGAGTCCAAATGCAAGGCAGGAGGATTTGGTAAATAGGGGGAGAAAGGCTAGGAAAAGCGAGTTGGCAAGATGGGAAACCACATGATTATGTTCACCTACTTGTTAAATAAAGGTTTTGAAAGATAAATATATAGGAATCTGAGACATTGTTTCTTGATTGTTTTTCATGCATTGTTTCAATTCATTTCAGGATAAGTTGAAAGATGCCATTCATATTGTAAAGACATCTATAGCATGCATTATGATCATTGGCCAAGTTTTTGCTAGTGCATTCTCTAATGATATGTAAATGTGGTTCTGATGACATGTAAATTTCAACTTGGCATGTATTTCACACTTTCTTTACCACAGATATAGAATAAAAAGGTCTTTTTCCACCAAAACTAAGACAAGCCTGAGTGGTAGTAACCCTATCTATTAATAATTTCCAATTGGTTTGGGAGTGATCTAGTAAAATGTGTAGAAGTGGTGGTCCAACATATGGTAGAGGGTTGGCTATGGGAGATATTGTAGTCAGAGAGAAGGTGATTTTTCTTCTTCATATGTCTAGTTTCCCCAGAATTTGCAATCCATTCCTGTGATGAAGTTGAAGACAATAAATTAGAGTGCAGAGTGATATGTGCGGTACTAGAAATACTAGACTTGTCTTCTAAGAGTTATTTTTTGTTAGTTGTTTACCTGGCAACATTGTCAATCATCTGAAGATGGAGGAGACATATTTTGAAGGAATGTCCTTCCTTATGGAAATAAGAGCAGACCATCTTTTTTTTCAAGTATTTGTGAGTTTCCTTGTAGACTCATGGCTACACAGGATATATACTTTTTTAATCTACCCATGCAAGAGAGATCTGCATGACTGCATCAGATTCATTTTTACATCTTTCCGAGAATGAGAATTTCAATAGATATCATGATAATGGTGTTACATCCATGTTTCTTTTCCATGAAGAGTTTAGTAGTTCATAGGGAAATAGATATGGAAGAAATTATTTTTTATCTAACATAATATTGTAGAGTTTTGTTTTTCTTATCAAATCATAGAAATGCATCCCTCTAATACAATGTGTTTTTTAGGATACTTTGGGTGAACTTTATAGGAGGGCATGTGAGAGATTCAAACTCAGATCTGAAAAAGTGATTCCCTAGTTTCAATTTAAGTAATTCCCTAGTTTCAACTTATGTATTAGATTATTTACTAACAATACATGTGTTTGTGTTCTTTTACTTAGCATATTCGGATTTGGAATTTTAAGGGGAGGACAAGACACAATCTTTTGTCACTTTTCCTCGTATTCTCTCTTACTCCACTCAAAGTAGGCTCATACTCTTGCCTCCTTTCCCTACTCCCTTTGATCCAGTTGTCACCTATATTCCTTTCCTCCATTCAGGAAAGCTTTTGACATTTTGTTTAAGTCATTTTTTGTCTCGTAGGTGTGCATGGGGAAATCCATATTATCATATTAAAATAAAAACTTCTTCTATAGCATGTCACAACATGATTTCACATGGAATCATCAATACTTAGGTAAGTGCATATATCATGTTCTCTACCTTCCTCTATTTCACTTTTTCATTTACTTTCATATAGTAGTTGTTTCTTTCTTAATCAAGTGGTATTTAGACTTGTTCTTCTCCCTCCTCCCCTAGCGTATCTTACTTGTCATGAATTTATGCTTATCACCTCTCTTTTCTCTTTGTTAGCATTGTTTGCAAGAATATTCCCATGGGAAACCCATGTGTATTTCCGATTCTCATCGATATAGGGGCATGTTGGGTTCCCACGATGGTTATGAAGCAAAGAATTATCATATGGTGAATTCCATCCTTATGTCAGGATACTTACTCAAGCAAACTTTTCTCATGAGTACCCTCCTATTTTCTTATGCATATTTGCTTTGCCAATTAGTGTCACCTTATTTTCTTTGTCTTCAATTGTTTCTTTTCCTTTCAATATTCTTCATGCAACTTGTTTCTATTCTATTCCATGAAGTGTATCTCATGCAATGGGGGTGAAACTTAGTTTATGGTTTCTACACTTCATATTGATCATACACATATCCCATCGCATATTGGTGTGTAGAGTATTTTATGGTGCATTTCCCATACACAACCTACACTAGGAAAACACTTAGGTCCTCCTAGTGATGGATCATTGTGTATTGAAACCCCTCATTTTGAGTCCTTTACCTTAGTCTAGATGTGTGATTATGTATTTCCATGTGATTTCTAGTGCCATCATGCAGCCCTATTTTGTGTTTATCCTTCCTTGGTCATATATTTGTCTATGGTAGATGCTTTGGCCAACACATTTAGGTCCATCCCTTACCAATTATGACCTCTCTTGGGCCTTGTTCACTATTTGGGGTCTTTTTTGGTTGAGGAGCCTCCCTTGGGTCCCCAAACTTGCCTAATCCATTAGGGCACACTCTTCAATGCATAAAATAAAACCAATTGTTCATCATCCAAAAATTGATTTATACATGTGAGGGAGTTATCATAGAAGAGATCAACTATTAACTGTTTGGAACCAATGTTGGCATGCTGGAACAATATTGGCATGAAATAAGGTCCAATGTATATCTAACTTACTATATACAATATCAAGCATTACTGCATGAATTCAATAGTGAACCCAACAATGTTGTGATACAAGAACTCATTTGTAAACAAGAAATGAGTGTGAACTAACTCAATCACATTCAGTGGCATAACTAGAGCTTGTGCATGAGAAGGGCCAACTAAAATTTGACTCAAAAAATTGATGTGCAACTAAAACATCTATCATAGAGGAACAAATCTATACATCTTGAGTTGACTTCTACAAATGAACATAGTGTATTAGTTTCTAACTATCAATGGAAAATTCATTTATAGCCCCACATGATCGATTAAGAATTCATTGGAGTAGTAACTACTATTAGAGGGTGTTGTTGATTGTCAACTCTAGGATGTGGTAGTATTAATTTAATTTAGCTGAGGTAACCAAGAAATTTTCTACATTCTCAACTCTTAACATATCCAAACACGATTGTTGAAGCTCATTTGATTTTGACATGAGGCTAGAAAGGGGTTGAATCAACTATGTTGGGTTGTAAATTTGCCTAAGTGTGAGGGATTTAATCGCGTAGAAGAGATACAACTAGGCTCGTAGGTATGAACAATTAACTCGCAAGGTAGGCAGGTGTAGCTACTAGTGGGTATTAATAGGTGTATTTGTTGGTGAATGTTGGAAAAATATGATATCGCCTTTTGATCTTGTTGAATTGAATCTTCAACTACATTCTTGATTAAGGATAATCTCAGTAGTTTTTTCAAAATGGGAAGTTGTTCGAGAAGTAAGGGAGAAACTATGAAATGTGATCCTTTTTTCATTGTGTCTCTAGGAAAAATCTCTTAATGAAAATGGAAATGGAAAAATGAGGGGAAATATGATGTCACTAATACCACTCTCTTCCATTTTTTAGCTAATCGATTAGTGATTGTTTTAAGCATGTGTTCAACCAAATGTTAGAAATTCTCTAGTTCAAAAACAGGGTTCAAATCTTCCAAATGGTTCATATATGCAAAAATATAGTCATCCCCATTCTCTACAAAAATACATGTCACAAGTTCTCTACTAAGTCTTTCTTATTCTCTACTAACTCTCTTTTTAGAGTCAAAATTATGTCCCAAAGTGCCTCGTCGATATCATTATGTCATCATGCTTCCAAGAGTGTTGTTTGGGACCCTTCCAAGCTATTTTTTGAAGGTCACATTTTCTAATTTTAATTTCCCATACGTATCTACCATGTATATAATGTCACTAAAGTGCATTTCCAAAGGAATATATATAATCTCTCTAATTCATACAAGGAGTTATTTATCAAAATATCTTTGAGCAATTCATTACCTACTATATCTCAAACAATCCAAAATTATAGTGTATCTATGTTGAATCTACTTCAAAGTTGGATGAGAAGAGGAGGAACCTTGATTGTGTAGTCTAGTGGTTATGGTTTGAGGTAGTACCGATGCAATTGCAGTTGTCTCAAGTATAAGAGTAGTTCCTTTCTCTTTTGGTTGTTTATACAATGAGGTGTTAGGGACAACCTCACTAATATAGTGTTGCATCCATGGACCATTAGGCATAGCAATGGGTTTTGGGACATCTCTTGGCAAGAAAGGAAAGAGAATGGGATCACAAAGGAATGTGGTAAATGGAGATGTGGAAAAGAGGGGATCCTAGGTGGCTTCAGGTTGGAAATCAAAAATTAGTGTGAGGGTAAGGGAGGTTAGGGTTTTGGGTAGCTTCCTCAAAAGTTCCAAGAGAGTCATGTAGGGTATTAGTAAAACTAGTTTGGGTTTGAAAGGGATGTCTAATCTCTTGTCAAATATTCATTGTGTTGGTTGTTGGAGGAGCAAATATTTTGGGTTTATCCTCAATGATCAGAGTTGGGGAAGGGGTTTTGTCATTGTCATATTGGATGTGTATGGTGAATTGAATTTATAGGGGGGTTGTGGGAATAGTGGAGAGTAGGTGGGAGACGTGTCTTCCAAGGAGTAGAGAGGGTATCTTGAGAGGTCAAGTTGATGGGATTACAAGGTGGTCACAAGTGTGGCAAGAGGGACTGTAAATAGGATTAGAAAATGTACCTAAACCTAGAGTGATCAATGTCATATTTTGTTGTTGTTGACATGATCAATTGCAACTATTATTTGGAGATATTGGATGTTGTGAGGATGTGAATCCTAGTGAACTGTTGGCACAATGTGAACCTTATTTTTGTGGTGGTGGATGCATATAAGCCTTTAAAATGTATGGGTTCGTTATATTCTTCAATGATAAATTTGTATATGATCGATGTGCCATCCAACCCTAATTATGGTACATATCATTGGGAGTACCAATATAGCATTGAGACGTATCTCATCTGATTTTTTAAGTTCACCTAGCTAGGATTTAGGTGTCTTTTTCACCCGGCATTTTAGCAATCACAATTTGAAAAGAAGGAAAGAGAAATTTCATGGAAAGAGTTGCTTCACATCCATACCTGATTTGATGACATTGTTAGCCTCCTCTATCGATTCTAGGGCTGGATGGCCTCCTTTATCAATGCTCCTATGTCACGCTAGGGCTAGTTGGCCTCCTCTATCAATGCTCCTCTATCCCCTTGGCCGCAGGTTCTCTTTCTATGTCTCTGTCGCAAGGTTTGGGCAGTACTCTATCTACCTCCAACAGCTAGAATCAATGGTCTACCTCCTCCAACAACTAGAAGCTATGATCGATGGTGTGGGCACGGGCGAGACCAGTGGACCTTGAATAACTTCGTAACTAGCGATCGATCAAAGCCTCAGTCTTAGAAATATTCATTAATCTGTGTTGCAAGTTTGGGCGGTGCTCTACTAGCTCCTCGAATGAACTTCTGCAAGGTTTGGGCAATCATCTACCTCCTCCAATAGCTAGGTAAAGCTATGATCGATGGCGTGGGCAGGGGGAAATATAATTTGGTTTTTTTCATTTGATTTTTTATGTTTTTAAATTTTTTATTATTTTATATTACACACACACACACATATATATATATATATAACTTTAATAGTGTTAATCTAATTAAAACTCATAAAATCATGGGCCTTCCCCTCAGTCCTTACAGACACCTCTTTATTCTCTAGATATCTAGCTAAGGAGTTCAATTGCATCGACATTTATGACCCTTATGTATATAGACAGAGCTTTTAGGAAAATTCCCTAGAAAAATGTTGGTTCCACTTCAATTTAGTGTTGCTATGAGGAGACATACATTTTACTCTAGGATCTTATGAAATTTGGGGCCCAATAACTCAAATGGGTCCCCTCGTAGACTTATTTGAATTTCCAAAATCGAGTGAGATAGGTTGCACAATATACAACCCATCAAAATCTCTTTTATTTGGAGGAATATGAGAACATGGGAGGCTTAGGTGGCCAATATCCTGGATTGTTTAGTGACCTATAAATACTTTTTGGATGAAAATATTCAATTCGAGCAATGGTCTCTTCGAGTGGTGACTCATCCTATAACCTTATCATCTTGGAACTAAATCCCTCTAGGAAAATCCCTCCAACCCTTTCAATGTAAACCCATATTGGTTGGAAGATGACTCCTTTCTAGAGATCAGAAAGGGAAGTTGACAATCATTTAGTCCTTCTCTCCCAAAATGCCCCCTATTCAGTTCCAAAATAACCTCAAAAGGGAAAAGCAAGCAACTATTAAATGTTCTAAAGAAAAAAGAAAGAAGAAAACGATATTATTGGAGGATATTGAAGGAAAAGTGACTTTGTATAGCTATACAATAGTAGGTACCTCAATCAACTCAGTAAGTTGTAAATGCATTGGCTAGGACCCTTCTTATTCATAACCATCTGGAATTCGATAGCAGTAAAGTTGGCTCATCTTGATAGAAAAATTAAGAAGTGATGGTGAATGGTGCTCACCTGAAACCTTTCACTCCTCCTCAAAACCTAAGTTGGGAATCTCTTGAAAATGACCTACACATTATTATTGTTTATGCTTTCACAGTTGATTCAATAAGGCTAGATCCTATGAAAGGGATAGTCAATCTAGTTGTATTAATTTAATAAAAATTAACCTTGTGGTTAAGGAAGTATTGAATTAATTGAGACAAGAATAACATGTTTGAATTTGTAAGTTTCTTTCAATATTCATGGGAATTAAGCTCCACCTTTGTAGTCCGGGGGATAGGGGAATTCTCATTCAAAATAGTCAAGTCATGTCAAGATAATCTCTTTGAGTTGCATCATCACACTATAGAGCTATGGTGGTATCCATAAAACCTAAAAGGTCATGTCCATAGTTGTGGGTCATCGTTAATGATAATCGTATGCATTTAATAATCACATCAAGTCATAAAATTTGAAATGATGGAAATAGGGGATAAGGGGTAAGTAAAAGGGCTTAATTTGATAGTTTGGAAAGTTACATTATGCCATAATTTGGGTTTGGTTAATGACATTGTTCCTTCCATTAATGATGGTAATCCAATAGTAAATGCACTCAAAAATTGTTTTGATTTCCACACCATCCAAATACTTTTTCAAAATTTTGGGAAAGATATGGTTGCTTTTGAAATTTATGGAAAGATATGAACACTTTTTCAAATTATTGACAATTAAATATGCATTACTCAATGCATAGTCTATATAATCTACCATCTAAACTCCATGAGATAATCAAAGTACTACTAGTTTATATAAAAGGAAAGAAACACGGACAACTAACATAGGAAAATTCAATGCTGGAATGACACCATAGAGGAAGGAGGAAATTCTCCATGAGCTCATGGACCCTTGAGCCCTGCAGAGGGGATACTTCAAAAACAAAGTTTTGGAGATGGTCCCAAAGTTGGGCTCGTCATTTGGAAAGGATCTGAGAAGATGTGAAGTGACATAAATGTGGTGGAAAATGACTATAGGGTGAGTCAACTAGCTTGTTTAGGGATTTTTGGACTCATCATTATGAATTTTGAATGCAACCATGTTGTGGTAGTGGAAGGATAGAATGAAATATGCTTAGTAAATAGGACATATAAGGTCCACACCACACAAAGTAGAGATTGTTAGAAGAATTAAGGAGCATCAACACTAAGGGGAGACCAGAACTAAAATAGTAGGTAGGATTGTAGGTAAACAAGGATGAAGTTATGTGTTATCACATGAATTTGTAAAGGGTCACATGTAGTTGTAAAGGGCCATTCATCCTTATAATTTTGAAGTGTCCAGGGAAACAATTTAAACACCAGTGCGCTACGGAATATGTTGCCAATACATCCATGCCAAACATCCATTATCCCCATTCACATTAATTATTCTATGGGCTTCTTGTTTGATTGTCTAATTGTATGTGTGAGTCATGTTTGAGTCCCAAAACCCTCCCATACCATCAATGCATGTGTCTAGTCTAACCATGTCAAATTTTAGTGCATACAAGAACAAATTGAAAATATTTCAACGTTGTCCCCATTCACATGTCATTTATATGCATCAGTTTCAAGTACATGAGCATTTTAGAGGGGGAAATTACATAGTTGTTACCACAAAAGGGGAAAATTTATCTAATTGTAATAAATGGTTTAACATTGAACCATGCATGAAAGAGAGTGTGATTAATTGATGTGTTTTAAGCAAATTCTAAATTCGGAGGTAAGGATTCTTGGGTATCTAAACACTTAGAACTTCATGATGGGGTAGTAGGAAACATGCTTGGGTTGGCTATGATAGACACATTTCTCATAGGCTTAAGAAAAATATTAAAATTAGTTTTTTCCCTTGTATGCCCAAATTCACTTATAGGGTTAGGAATAACTATAGGAGATATACTTCCATCAACATCTAGAAGTTTATCTTGAAAATAATTCTTTATCACTTACTCAACAAGAGATGTTTCTTATTCCTTTTCATTTCGAACAACCACATACAACCCTTATTTGAAAAAAATCACCCAAATCATTTGTAGGGAACCCCACCTCCTGCAACACCATAGATGTGGATTGTTATAGGAAAATTTGTTCATATAAATATCTCTCATATGCACCACATGGAATATTGTTAAAAAGTGGCCCACATTGAATTGATGAATTGATGATGGAAACAAGTGGGTGTGAGTCAAATTTTAGTCCAGAAACCCTTCCATATTATTAAGCCATGCAAATATTCTATCCATGTAAAATTTCAGTGCATACAGAAACAATTTGAAAACATTTCAACGTTGGCCCCATTCACAGGTCACCATTGCCCATGTCTAGACCTAGTACAATGTGTGTTCATTGTTCCTTTTAAAAAATGGATAACGATCCTCTCCCACAATTATAAAGGTTAGAGGTTAGAATAATAATGTTTATTGGTGTTAGTT
>CBVK0100891998.1:0-12099 GCA_900067695.1 Picea abies | reverse complement strand
TGTGCACCTTGCCAGATCCTCCTTCCCCGAGTTAGGTCACAACACAAAGCCTTCTTACACAGTCTCCACACAAGCTTCTTACAATCACTTGCACTTAGCTCTGCAATTCTTAACACACAGTATGCACAAAGCCTCTAGCTATGCACTAAGCCGATTCTACCAGGTCTCTCTACTTACATCGCCTAGCTTTCTATTTATACATTAAAAAATGGGCCTAAACACGGGTAAACCCATGGGCCGACATCCCATACCCGTCACATAAACCCTAAACCCAAAAGTTCCCTTAAAAGGGGTCGAGATCCTGTGATCTTCGCTTCGCCTGGTGCTCTGTCTTCGACTAGCCTGTCGAAGTCCCAAAAATGGTTAGACATGACCAATGTTCTCCAAAACTTGGTTAAGGGCCAACAATCGTACAATAGGTTTTGACAATAGATCAACCAATCAGGTGTTGATGTACTTTATCTCTTTTCTATTTGGGTCATTTTTCGAGTAAGGGAGCCCTTGTAAGCTTTGAAGATATTTGAATGATAAGCTTAGTTGATGGGAAGAATATCTTTTTGTATTGTGCATGAGATTTTTGGTTTCCTTATTTAGTCATTTGTAATGTTTAGTTGATAACTCAACTGTGTTGTTATTCAATAAGTGATTTATTTGGAATTAACTTTTAAGTGTTGATTTAAAGGGAAAAATCAACAAGATTGTTATCTAGTATAGAGATCGAAGTGCATTCAATCCCCCCAAAAATATTTATTCTGGAAAATTTCACCCAAAAACAATATTTATTTAAGAAAACTTCACCCACAAACCTGAAAATAATGAGTGCAACTAGGTGGGAGGTCCATATACATCATGGAAAAAGTAAAATCAAAACAAATATTGTGATAGGAAAGATGTTTTATAAGCAACTAACCAAAAAAAATGTCTTCAATATAATAATATAATAGACAGTAAAATCAAATCACATGATAAATGTGATAAGACTCTACATAACAACTTTTATCTAATTAACAATACCAAACACATACAAATTAAAAAGCTATAATTAAAAATAATATTTTAAATAAAATAAAATAAAATAATTATTATAAATATGATAACATATAGAAATAATATATATAGAGATAAATTAATTAACAATACCAAAAATAGAGAATATATTTAAGATAAACTAATTAACAATACCAAACAATATTCAATGAAGGAATGCAACGCATAGGAATCTTTATATCTATACATATAAAACATGAAAATAAAATAAGATATTTAAACATTAAATGAATCAATACATATTTTTGTCATTATTAAAAAAAATAAATTAAATTTAACTTTTTAATAAACAAAAAAATATATTTTTATTATTATCAATAAAAAAATATATTAAAATTTAACTCATTAATAAACAAATAAAATACTAAATTTATATATAAAATGACAAGATCTTATCATATGTAATGAATGTGATGAAACTCTAATAACAATATGCCAAAAAAATAAAAATAATATATTTAAAATAAGTTCATTAAAGATACCAAACAACATAAAATAAAATGAAGGCAATACACCCTTCACAATTATAGTTTAAAATAACATTGTAAATTAAAAAAATATCTAAATAATAATACCAAACAGCAAGCATTAATTGAAACTTTGGTGAAAAATAGTATATAGAAGAGGAACTAATTGAAACTTTGGGGAAAAATAATATATAGAAAATGACCTAATTAACAATAGCAAACATTGTTAAATAAATGAAAGCAATGTAACACATCCAAATTAAAATTAAGAAATGACAAAGAGACAGTTTTACCCCTACTCACTTTGATTTCGATTTCTCTATGAATAGACAGTTTATCTATCAGCCAATGGATGCTATGCAGAGGACAGTTTATATATTAAAAAGACAGACACAACAACCAAACATTTATATAATATAGCAGTCAGCCAACCAAACATTACATTTATATAATATAGCAGTTAGCCTAGGCAAATATACAACTTACATACCTGAAACTCCTGAATTCATGGAGTTCTCCCTAGGGGAAAAAACTATAAGTCACACTTAGGCATCGCAGAGAACGAAGGGCTTGTAGGCTCCATCAGCATCCCAGCTGGTGGCGTTCTCGATCCTCTTCGTTCTAGTATTTCCTTTCACCAGTCTCCTCCTCTCTTAGCCCTTCAAAAAATTCTAGACTATAGGCTCTTAATAAGCAGTTCACTACCCAGTATTCAATACACTGTCAGATCACTTTGATATATACTTCGAAATACATCCAATAATATATATACTACAATAATATATATACTACCTGTCAATAATAATATATATACTACAATAATATATATACTACCTGTCAATAATGTATATACTACCTGTCACAATGTTGAATGCTCTCATACAGTATCATTTCCTTTCATCCCTCTCATCTTCTCTTAACCCTCCAAACGATTATAAAATCTCACTTCTAGAACAATAAACAACCTACTTGAATATTGCTACAACAGGTAATATATACAGCATAAAATCACCTTGATATATACACTTCACCAAAGTGTATATGGGACGGTGTATATACCACCTAAATGCTGTCACCCAGTACCGTTTCTTCCTTTCACCGTCTCCACCTCTCGTAGTCATCCAAACAATCATAGACTCTCACTTCTGACTTCGGGTACCGTTTCTTCCTTTCACCGTCTCTTCCTCTCTTAGCCATCCAAACAATCAGACTCTAACTTTGGGTCCATCAGAGGAAATATCACCCATTACCATTGGAAATAAGGACAGGGGTCCACATTCAGTAATGTTTGCCTGCCATGGTATTTCGTACTGTATGGCTGTACAGATTATCATATTTTATTACATTACTGATATGAATAGAATAAATGCATCAGTAAGTATTCTTGGCTGGTCCATCAGAAGAACTATCATCCAGTACCATTGGAAATAAGGACAGGGTCCACATTTCCACATTCAGTAATGTTTGTGGGAGTAGGTTAATTAGGGAGTAATTTTTCTTCTGGAGTTACTTTCTGGGTAAGTTTTATGGTGGTTTTATTTTAAATTTTCGATCAATCCAGAATCTTGATCGATTTTCTGAGCATCTGGGTTGGTTTAAAATGGGACAAAACCCTTTGAGTAAGTTTCTGAAATATATGAAACTTTAATCCATGCGAAATTCAAACTACCCCTGAAAATCTGACCGGATTCAGACCCTTTTTTTTTTTGCCTGAAAAGAAGTGTGTTTACTCCCAAGTTAACCTATTCTATGTTGGCCTGCCATGGTATTTCCTACTCCCAAGTTACCCTACTCCATGTTGGCCTGCCATGGTATTTCCTACTGTATGGTTGTACAGATTATGATATTTAACTACATAACTTATATGAATAGAATAAGTGCATCATTAAGTATCCTTGGCTTTAGCAAAACATTTTTTTTTGGTTTTTCGAAATCCCACAATATAAATCTGAACAAACCCAGGTTTTAGTTTTTCTATACTCAACATCTGGGTGGGCAAGGTTTGATTATCATTGGACGCCATTATCGGATTTAAATTGTAGAGTTCTTCGTCTTCGCAGTAGACTATGGAAAAACTAAAACTGCCCAATTCCACTGGTCTTGGTTGGAGTCCGGCGAACAAAAAACATTTCAATCTGTGTTGTTTAAATTGTAAGAATAGATTGAGGAGCTATGAATCGTACTCAGGTTGCAGTTTTGAAATACCCGAATTACAGATTTAGGAATATTCAGGTGCCGGATTTGGGCAGAATCCTCATTGAAAACGTCGTAAAAAATGGTTGGAGATAATCAGTCCACGCCATTTGGAATTCGTTCAAGTTACAGTGTACGTTTTTCTAAAATATCTTCTTCTTACGTCTACGTCTGACCATTTACTTGATACTATAAACGTTGAATATTTTAATTTTTACGTTTTCGAGACAGTCGTGTTGCGTTTCTTTCCACATCCGGAAGAAAAATTACAAATGGACTTGTTTTCCAACCAGAGAATAAAACTTGTTGAATTCTTCCATAAGAATAAAAACTTTAAAATTAAATTCTTCTCAGAAAAAGTGATAACATAAGGCGACCACAAACAACTATCCATACATTTATACATGAAGTATAAGCATTGGAAATTTAATTTTGTTTCGCTCTTTGTGATTGTGTTTAACTTGGTTGATGAGGAGGAGTTCAATTCCAAGTTGATATTAATATATAGGTTTATAAATTAAAATAATAATACAATAATGATATATGTAAATTATTTATTTCATGGTAAATACATATTGTTAAATGATTTATTATAAAATGTATTTTTTTGAAAGAGATTTTATGATATGAGTTAAGTTGTGAATTAAGTTGAGGTGGTTTGACAAGATGGTTGGGAGAAAAAAGTTTCAAAAAAACTTCCAAGAGTGGAGATGGTTCCGAAGAAGAAATCTCAAAGGAGATTTCCAAGAGCATTACCTCCCTTATCCATAGGTGAAGTCTCAAATGAGACTTCCAAGAGCACTACCTATTCTATCTATAGGTGCACAAAAAAAACTATTCCTCCTAGAAAGGGTGAATTAGAAATAAATAAAAATATTCCATGGGCTTTTTTAGATGGTGCTTTATAGAGGAACCCCTCTAAGAAAGTTTCATGAGGCATACCATACCTATCTTCATATCACAATATTTCTCTCAAAATCGAAATTCGTCAACAATTTCTATGAAATGATGGCTTTAAAGCTAGTTCCGAAACTAGCTCAAGAGTTTGGTGTAACCCAAGTACAAATCTTTGGAGACTCAATACTGGTTATTAAATGGATGCACACGGAAAGTGCCCTTAGGAATTTTACATTATATGATGAAGTTCACAATCTACTTACATCTTTCTCATATACATCTTTGTCTCATATTTATAGGGACAAGAACAATGTTGCAGATGGGCTCTCAAAAGCTAGAGTTGGGCTCACTGAATCTATTGGAGTTAATGCTTACATTGATGTAATGATTAGATTTGGTTTGTGTTTGTTAGATATTGTTGAGATATTCTCCCAACCTCTCTTCCTAAATTTGGAATAAGTTGGATCTTACAACAACTCAAAAAACCCTATATAAACCTATTGTATTTGTATCAATTTTAATAATATCAAGTGAGGTATTTAGTGTGTATCACTTATTCAATTTCATTGCATATTACATTTTCTTTCTTGGTATCAGAGTAGGTCTAGGTTTAAGCCCCTGGGTTTAAGTCCCTCGGGGAAGGCCTTGGAATATGATAGAGATGTAATCTGTTGTAGGAGAGTAGATAGATTATTGTTTGAGTGTTTTTTGTGTGAGGATTAATTTAGTGTGTGAATGAGACACCCTGTCTCATCTCTCTTTAGAAGATTGATGTAGTAAGTTTGTTCGTTGTAATTAGCTGCCAAAAAAGAAAAAAAGAAAAAAAAAACTTCATTGCAATTTTCAGATCCGCGTAGAGGAGGACCTCGTGAAGAGAATCATTGCAACCAAAAAGAGTTCGATATACATGTTGACAGAGGAGTTTGATATGTGTGATTTTCTAATGGCAGAGTTCGATTTGCACGTCGGTTAAGAAGATCGAGATGCTTTCGATTTGTTCCTGGTGCAACCAACATGTCTGCCTGCAAATGAGATATTAGGAGCATCGTTGCTTCATCTATGTAAATTCACAGACATTCAATTCCCCAAGGGGGTTTATGCATTTGTATATAGAATGATTTCTGGCCTTGGTATTAGTTTCAACCTTAGATTGTTAAGTAGAAATATTTTTGTGAATATTGAAAGTATATTAAAGCATATTTATGAAATAAATAATCATGATATATCTCCAAAGCCCGAGGAGGAATTGAGCACCTTCAACTCAATATGAATAGTTGTCCAGTGTTATGGAATTGTGGATCTAGGGAAGGATTTCTCATTAGTTGAGACAAAGAGTGGTCGGCTAATGAGGTTATGAGACTTAGTGTGGTTCAATAATTGACTTCGGGAGATCCTTGATTCAGAAGTTGGAGAGTGGAACTTGTGAGGTACTGATGCAGCTTGATTGAGCTCAACCTGATTCAAGAAATGTTTTCTAAAAACTGTTTAACATTATATATTCAGTTTGTGTTTGGTTTTAACATTGTACTTTTCCATAACATAAGAATTAAGGGAGGGTGTTGGATTTAATACTTACATTAATGTAATGATCAGATTTGGTTTGTGTTTGTTAGAGATTGTTGAGATATTATCTCAAACTCTCTTCTTAAATTTGGAATAAGTTGGATCTCACAACAACTCACAAAACCCTATATAAAACTATTGTTTTTGTATCGTTTTTAATAATATCAAGTGAGGTATTCAGTGACGTATTCATTTTCATTGCATATTATGTTTACTTTTTGAACCTAGAGCATGGGCAACCATGGACCTAAACTTCAGTATTTTTAGTATTTTATTTTAGGTTTTGTAAACGAATAAATGGATAATGTATTATTTTGAATCATTTTTGTTTTTTTGAAGAGTCTACAAATGACATAGAAATGTCATGTAAAAATTTTAACAACACTTATGAATGTCATGAACATCTAAATGTATATATTTTTTTATATTAATAAGAACATTGGTTTTTTTTCTATAAATTTTGTTTGAAAACCTAATAAATAACTTTAAACCTACTCACCTCTAGATTTGAACTTGTGACCTCTTAGGAGGAAACACATGTTCTTAACCATTAGGCCCACTCATGTTGTTCAGTTTAATTCAAATGGTTGGGAGGAATGATTGTTATCCTCCCTATCAAATTTCAATTCTTGCAAGTGACATGATGAGCTCACTATTAGCATCAATATTTTTAGGGTAAAACTTAGAGTTTGTCTAAAGTTTGAAAAGTCATGCCATGGTCTTGGGAAGATCAAGGCATTCCTAAAATGAGTCACAATTTGTGTATATAGGTTTTCATGGGATGGCTTCAGAAGCCTTGGGTCATTGATAAAATAAAAGGGAATATCAGAGAACATGAATCATGAATCATTTCAAGGAATGCAGACCAGCCATAGACAATGCATGTGCAGTCCTTTCTAATGCTCAATCAAAATTGAAGAGAAATGCATCTTTGTTTAAGCATGTGGGAAATTTGAAAGTGTAGAACCTAACATTGATGAAGGAGAACAAACATCTAAAGAAAAAAATGCAATTGAATGATGAAGCCAAGATGAGACTAAAACTACTTGTAGAAGTGGCATAAATATGAAAGGGGGAAAACTCACAATTTTGTCTTTTTTGAGGAAAGGAGACATTACAGTTGCAAACTAAATAATGACTAAAGGAGGAAGAAATTAGCTAAGTTTAAACACATTGCTATATAATTTTTTTTTTGAATTCCCCGTGCTTCTGATCTAGACAATTTTGATAGCATGAGTCAACCCTTTTAGTAGCTGCAATTTTTGACTGATAAAACAAGCATACACAACACTTGCGTAGCGAGCCAACACTACGCAAATGACGTAGTCATATATTAATGAAAAAGACAGGATGACGTGATTGGTGTGCCACATTGGAGGTCAAAATAAGTCTTCATCAAGCTGTTTCCACCTTAATTTGCAGGTGTTTCAAGAAAAATCAAGTGCGCTACGTAAATTTGCTACACAAGTTTGGAAATGACTGTTTTTGCAGTCAACTTTAATATCATTTCCTGAGCAACTGGAGCGGATTTAAAAAAAAAAACTAGAGAATTTTTTTTCAGGAATGAGCTCAATAACAAAAAATTCTCTCAGTTTTTACACAGGTTTCAAAGTTTGAGAGATTCAAATGAATCTTTACGGTCCATTTTTCCAGAATTTTTCATTTAATGTTTTCCTATTTTAGCCATCAGTTTTGGGCATGGATATCGAGAATATGGAGAATAATTTTCAAAACTTGGAAGAGGTTTTTCTCAATCACGGGTTCATATCCAAAAACCTCTCCCCGTTTTGTAACCCATATTGTGATTCGAGAGATATGATATTATCTTTGACCCCTATTTGCCAGCAAAACGAATTTGCTGTTTTTAGCAAGTAGTTTACAAATTGTCTTCTTTTTTATGTAATCAGATCCAAAATCATAGGATAGCGGGGGAGTTTGACTTCTTTAGCTTAGTGAATGTGTTTATCTATATATTGGAGCATTTTGAAGGTGTTCAAGGGGCGAGTTGGCAGAACTATAGTATTTTTGACCTTCATTGTAAATCTTTGAATCTGAATGGAATGAAATGCAGAAGTCCTGAACATTCATGAAAGAGATTCTAATGGTGATGAGATGAAAGTGTGTTCCTTGTATTTTGTATGTATCTCTTGTGTCTCTACTTGCATCTCATTTTTTTCTCTATTTAAATTGATTTTTAAGAGTTAGAATTCATCTAAAAGGTGCTCTAAACTCAAGGAGTTTAAACTTTGTCCTTTCTTCCTAATTAGGCCAGAATTCATCTATATGATGCTCTGATGTTGTTATGTGTTGCTTTCTTCCTCTTTCACCCTCTATAACCAATCTAAAATAGAAGGTTTCATTCACCAAATTTAGCCTATGTTCCTATGTGAGGTTCTATCTACCAGGCATCAGGTTCATTTGTTTTCAAGATTTGACTCCATAGCCCCAAAAGCATTCTTCTCCTCCTTGCCAACAACACTTTATTGAATCCACTCAAAACTTTGGAAACCCTAGCCATTGTTATATCAAGGAAAATTGTCTATCAGAGACTAAGTGACAAGAGAGATCCCTCTCTAAACTTAGTAGGATAATACCCAACTCTAAAGAGGTTTTTGGTTACCTCTGTGACTTGCCTCCACAACTAGGGAAATTTACAAAGTGCTAACATTCTGGTGTCGTTGTCGGGGAGCGAAGGCAAAGTATTCTCTGGGATAAAATGACAGGGATTGGATTTGACTTTTGATGGTGAACATAGGTCAAACAAAAGGTGGTTGTACCATTCACTTGGTGACTCCAATCAAGCTTCAAATGAATTTCAGAGACTCCACTAGAGGATGAGATCCATTGACAGAGGTATGAAAGGACATCATGGGAAAAAACAAGTACCTAAAGTTGATTTTTTTCTAAGACATAATATTTTTTGTTATTAATTACTTTTTTTCCTTTCCTGAACATGCTAAACAAACTTTTCTTTACCTGCTGCATTCAAATGATGATCATGCAAATCTTTCACTTGTATATCCTTCTCTTAAAGTTGTACATATATCTCCTCATTGTATCGTTGATTTTGATCAAAATCTTCCATCTGAGCCATGTGATGACCATAGCCAAGTTGATGAGACTCATGAAATCAAGGCTGATATCTCACCTTGTATACTTAATCATATGTCCTCTAATATCTTAGACAAATACAGACCTTTAAAATTTCCTTCTATTCTTAATGATTTTCCTCCAAAGCACCACAAATACCTGCCTAAGTTCGGTGGAGAACCCGATAACCTTTATGTTGAAAAACACATCCAAGATTTTGAACATTTTATAGATTTGTTTGAGATTGATCATCATGATGTTTGTATGAGGGCCTTCTCTCAATATTTGAAAGGGGATACCAAATATTGGTTTAAACACTTGCAGGGACAGACGATTAGCTCATGGGAGGAATTGAAGAATGACTTTTTGAAATTTTGGGGCAAGAGAAAATATTTGGATCTATATCTTATAGAGTTTTATGCCATGAAAAGGCAGAGAAATGAAACTATTTCTACATTCAGTAGGAGGTTGTCCAGTATTTATTACAACTTTCCCAAAGAAATTCAACCCATTGAAGTTGTTGCCATGCTCCATTATGCAACAACCTTTCATCCATATTTGTCTTTCCTTCTGATGGAAATAGGATCTAAGTCCTTACAAGAAATTTTTAATGATGCTAAAGAGATTAAATACAATATTCAAGCATGTAAACAAATTCAAAATGAGGAGTTGGATGCTAAAGAACATGACAATGAATATGAACAAAAAGCAAGTGATTTGAATCTTGAGCAGAGGGTTAATAATATCGTGTTTTCTCTTGAAGTTTTAAATGTTGATGATTTTGCAGAGGATTATATTCCACTTGTTGAAAAATAAGGTGTTAATTTAGCTTCTAATCCATCTCATGATAAGCATGGAGCTGATTGTTTTATGTATTCATTTTTAGACAGTCAAGGAAATAAATTTGTGAATTAGCCTGTTGAAGAGCAGGTTGATGTCCCAAGCTTTTTCCTATTAGATGACACTGCAGATGTTGTTGATTTGCCTATATACGATGAATATGATGATGATTATGATGTTGACTTTATAGAACAACCAACTGCATGTTCTCTAGCAGAAAATGTTCCTTCTCAACAGTCTAATGAGAGCAATCATCCTACATATCATAGTTACAAAGAATAATATGAATAAAGTATCGAATCAGCTGAAGGAAATTATTTACCTTTATGCTTTGCTTCGTTTAAATTGTTGAAAGAAAATTTTAAGATCATCATTGAAGCATAGGAATGTGTGCTAATGCAAAATCACATTGATTCACTGGAAAATTTTTACGAGAAATTGCAACAATCTTCTCATGTGTTTGATGACCCTGTTGCTTGTTATATGGAAGGTTTTATCATTTCAAAATTGCAACCATTAGTCAAGGATAAATCTGAAAATGTAGATGATGATGAGTTGTTGTCCAAATCAACCATGTCCTCCTTGCTAGCAAGGGTTTCATTGTACAAATTTAATATAGATCTTCAACCCTTTCATGACAACCATCAATTTGAGATTTATGGAAGCAGGAATGTAGTTGGAGGGATGATACAAGATGACAGTCTTGTGAAAACTCCTGAAATCATTTTTCTTTCATTTCAAGATCCTTTTGCAGCATGTTTGGAATCAACGAATGGGCCTAATTTTTAAAATTTTGTTAATATTGAATTTGTTTCTAAGTTTTTTGATGAGTTTCCATTGAGAAGGTTTTCCCTTTCACTGCTGATCAAAGATACACAATGAATTCAACTCGTGGACAAGACAGTTGCATGGTTGCACTAAATTTTTGATTTCGCCCAATCAAATAGATCATATGTTGGCTTAGTATAGGTTGCAGTTTGAATAAGCTCAATATTTTGAGCATCTCTTTCAACAATTTTCATTTTCAACTTCAGATTTCAGTTTGTAGTTTGCTTGGTTGAAGATTGAAACAGGTTGCAGACAGGGTTTTGGATCAGCCCAATGGTCAAACACTTGGTCTGTTGTTATTTTCTACCTCACTGGGAGGATAGCATCCCCATTGGAGCTAGATGTTATGCAGTATACCTAGGGAGGTAATATGGGGTACCTAGGGAGGTACCCAATAGGAATGTGGTTATGTATTATTAGTGGAAGTTGTTATCACATAAAATTTTCAGGACCCTGAGGGTTTGTAGTTTCTACCTAAGTCTATGATTTTTCTTGTCTTTTCCCATTTTTACAAACCTGATCATAGTTTTCTTGTCCCTCCTGACATGTATCTTTCTTTTATTGCAGTCATCCTTTTCGATCGATCAATTTTCCCTGTCAAGATTGCCTGAAAAATATCGGCCCTGAGTTTCTCCATCTCTTCCAAAGGGCGATCACTTCTCCCTTTACCTCCATCACTAAGCCTTTGTTTTCCCTTTACCTCCATCACTAAGCCTTTGTTTCCCCAAACCTAAGTCATCTTGTCCAAGTCTTCATTGTTGCTATCTACAACATTGAGAGTGGTCAAGTAGTGATACAAATCAAGCGAGTAGGCAAAGACCAGTTTCCAACGGCAAGGATCCATCGATGGAGCAAATCGATGGTCATCGGGTAGTCAGAGCCGTGAAGTTGCTCGAACTTTAGTGCCAGGGAGGAGGCTCGAGATCAAAGGTCAAGCTAATTTTGATATGGCTGAGGAGACAGGTGGAAATCATCCAGGGTTTCGCAAAAATGACTTTCGGGGTTTTTTAAAATGCGTTAGACGCAATTTTCGCGAAATGCGAAATTGCGAAATAGATCTGAACCATCCATTCCAGCAGGACACGTGGCACAGGATCAACGTTTCGCTGAATCACTACTGAAGAAATTCAATAGAGGGAGCAACAAGAAATCGTGACATGCGAAGTTCTGAAGC
>CBVK0100891962.1:0-11912 GCA_900067695.1 Picea abies | reverse complement strand
AAGTGAGAAGTGTATTTTTGTTGGATATTCTAAAGATGTCAAAGGTTAAAGACTTCCTAAATTATTAGAAGAGATGTTAAATTTGATGGAAAACTCTTGGCCTATGAGCCTAATTTGATGTTTATTCCTTCTTCATCCTGTGATCCATCTTCAACGTTTGTGACATATTCTTTTCCTATTATGGTTTATTCTTTTTCAAATGATGACAGTGAGGATAAAAATCCACCTTCACCTACTCACCTTCCTCCAGATGAGTCCATTGAACATGAATATGCACTAGTACCACAACTTCTTAGATCGGTCCATTCAACTTAAGAAGAAACTAGTGAGTGATCCTTCAGATCAACGTCGAACATGTTCAAAGTTCCATTGAGCCTTTTCTATTTTGGCTCAATTTTCAAAGACTCATGATCCAAAATCATTTGCAAAAGATTTAGTTCATCCATATTGGGACACAACAATGAATGAAGAGTATTTCTCTTTAATGGAAAAAATAATTGGGATATTGTACTCTTTTGAAAGGAATACAACTTTCCATATGTAAATGGGTGTAAAGAACTAATTATGCATTAGATGGAAGTGTTGAAATACACAAGGTCCAATTAGTTTCCAAAGGGTTCTCTCAAGTTGAAGGAATTGAATATAATGAAAAATGTTCCCCCGTTGCCAAAATGAATTCCATCTTCCTTGTTCTATCCCTTGCAACCTCACATAAATGGGAGGTCCATCATATGGATGTCAAATTCTCCTTCTTGTATGGATATTTGCAAGAAGAAATCTACATGGAACGACCTCCTCGCTATGTCCAAAATGACTCAATTTTTGTTTGCATTCTTAAGAAATCTCTTTATGGTATTAAGCAATCTCCTCGAGTTTCATATGCCAAAATGGATAGCTTTCTTCTTGATACCAACTTTTCTAGATGTCATTATGACCCTAATGTCTATACCAAGAAAGTAGGAATCCATCTCATAATATGTTTTCTTTATACTAATGACTTTATCCTCACTGGTAGTGACCCTAAACTTTTAAACCATGTGAAAACCAACCTTAAGAAGGAATTTGAAATCGCTGACTTAGGCTATTTGCACTATTTCCTTGACCTCCAAGTTTACAAACCAAGGAAGGAATTTTTTTTTCTCGGTCTAAGTATGCTTGTGACCTTCTTCACCGCTTTCACATGGATGATTCTAAACCAGCCCCTTCTCCTTTCTAGTCTGGATTCAAACTTGTTGTCACTTTTACTTCTGTTGAAGTTGATGCCACCTTGTACCACCAGTTATTTGGTAGCCTCTTATATTTGACTCACACCCATCCTGATATTTTCTTTGTTGTTGGTATTGTTGCCTAGTATATGCACGCACCTCATAAAATCCATTGGAATATAGCTAAAATGATACTTTGGTATGTCTATGGCACAGTTCAGTTTGGAATACATTACATCTCAGGAGGGGCTCCTTTATTCATTGGTTTCATTGATTCAGATTGGATTGGTGACTATGGTGATAGAAATTCTACTACAGGCTATGTTTTCGTCCTTAGTTCAGGACCTGTCGCTTGGTCCTATAAGAAAAAACAAGCCATTGTTCTTTCTTTAGCAGAAGAAAAGTACCAAGCAACAGTTAATGCAAGTCAAGAAGCCTTATGGATTCGACAAATAATTTTGAAGTTTGGCTTCCAATAGTAGCATCCAACCACCCTTTGGTTCAACAATTAGAGTGCCATCAAGGTTGCCAAATATCTAGTTCAACATCAGCACAAAAAATACATTGATCTATACATTAACTTCATCAGAAAACTCATTCATGATTGAGTTATTGAAGTGTTATTTTTCCATACAAAAGATCAAGTTTCAGACATTTTCACAAAGTATCTTATAGAAGAGAAGTTTTCCAAACTTCAATATATGTTAGGAGTTCAGGTAGTTGTCATTAATGGGGGATAGGCTCTAATGCCTCCTTCCTTGGCCTATTGTGTCTCCTTTGTAAATTCTTCAATCCTATCCCAAGTTATTTTTAAGGGGGGATGATAGGATATTTAGACACTTAGGAGTTAGTTAATATCAACTTGGTCTAATGTGTCGTTAGGTTAAAGTGTATTTATTAGTGTATTTCTTTAGTATGCATTTGTAGTTAGGAAATCTGATGGTCACAATATGTTCCCAACATAGAATGATCCAATGTCTCATATTCTCCTCGATCTTAATGACTACATTGATCCATGGCTTAACAATTGATTGTTCCATGATCTATATTTAAAGAGCATGGGGGGTCATTTGTCGATGATCGATTGGGAAAAAATATCCTTGTAATATTTTCTTTTGCATTAATAAATTTTTCCAAGTGGCCACATTGGTTTGGGTCGTGAATGTTTCCCCATAGGGATTTTATGACGTAAAAACATCGATGTGTTGATATTTGATCTAGTCGTGTAAGTGGTTACTAAAGGTGTCCATCCTCTATTGGAATACCTATGTTGTCAAGCAAGATTTAATTTACCTTTACCTTGATCTACAACAATATTACCTTATTTCATTTTTCTAGTCTCTAACACTATTCAAGGGCTATTAATTTCCCATTAATTTTGTGATTTTTTTCCATGGGATGTTGTTTTCATGTGTACAAAAAATGTCAATGGATTCTCTGATATTGATATTTCAAAGGAATGATCATCATATGATTTGGGGAATTCAATTACTTATTTTGAGATTTCATTTCTGTGATTAATATACCTAGATCTTAAATCATTTTCTAATTCATACAAACCCTTTATGACACCTTTTGTCGAGCTATTATACCACATCAATACTTTTGTTTCAAATATCTACACAAACAACTTCATGATTTTGTCTTTATGGCCATCCTTCAGGTCGTCCATTAGTGACTGGAAATTTTTCAAATGCTCATATGTAGATGTAATATTCTGACCTTGAAATATTATAATATATCATGTTTGGTACTTCATATTTTCCATTTTCTATATCAACTCTAAGATTACAAGAAACCAAATCAGTACTTTCGACTTCCAAGTGTTTTTTCATTATACACTTGGTTTCATCTGAACATGATATCTATCCTTTGATCAATTGACCTACCTTGTCACTAATTTATTGCCTCTCATCATCATTCAAGGAAGAGAAATGGGGTTGATTTCTTTCCTCATGATTATTATCTCTAAATAAATACTCATTTGAAATTTCATCATTTCCAATCAATCTAGCACTATCTACTTGCATAGGAAGTTCTTTAAACATATATGATTCCAAAAGATAATGGGGGGAAATAAATTCATCATTTCATACTAGATCTTGAGAAGTATTGAGGCCTTTTATATAATTTTTGTGGTCTTTATTACCAATAATGTGTTTTCCCAATTTCATTTTTTTGTAAAACCTTAGTTTCCAAGAATATACAACATATAGAGTTAAGAACTCTTAACGTTTTCATAGGTAGTTAAGCATACCATAATATATAATTTTAATAAGTGAATTGTGCTACAATATTAAACTTAGAAGGCTTTATAATTTTGTTATTTTGCAAATGTCCAATTTATTTATGAGAAATTAATTATAATGTTTTTTTGTGTCTATAGGTTTTTGTTTCTGAGAGAGAAGAACCATGTCCACCTAGGATGAACAGACCATCCCATTCCCCGATATCATGTGTCGAGTTAAATATTATTTTAATGCGAAATTTGTTATCTTATTTTGGTTTAATTTCATGTTTTTGTATGAATAAAAATATTATAAATGTGTGTGCAGGTTGGTTGATTCTTCGTCTACTCACCACTACCCCCATTTGACACAATATTTATCCTGTGTTACATGGTGATTTTGTTCCTTGGCCACCATACCCTATTACTTGGGATCCAATCCCCCCTCCCTTCCAGGGTTTATTTTCAACCACCCCACCACCTTTTCCATCTCATCCATCCACATTATCTACACTCATCCTCCATGTGCTAGTCCACCATGTTGTAAACCCCATTGTTGCATCTACTATGGTTGCACTAACCTACCCTATTGTAGCCCCAATTGTTTCATCCACTTTGGATGCACCAATTCACCCTCATGAAAACCCCCTTTTATCATATTATGTGGTTACAACTATTAATCCTATAACAAAATGTTTCCTTGGAGTAGATTGTCTAACCAAGTGCTATGTCTGCTAGCCATCTCTATTGTTGCCTGAGCTATTCATGTCGATATCATTCATTGATGATGATTTTAGGTAGCATGAATGGAATTGATTTTGAGTATTTTTTTTATTAAATCACATGCTTTAATTCTTGTAACTATTGTAGGGAGGCATCATAGAGAGGTTAGGGTTGTGGAGGATGGAAATCCCATCACAAATTACACTATCATCTATGGTGAGTTTTATTGTCTTGAATTATAAAGTATCATTTTGTAAGTGTGTTAATTCATTATGGAAAAAATATTCTAAGAATGTTGTTTCCTTTTCCAGTCTCCAAAAATACGAACTAGTCAAATACACAACAAGACCTGAGTTTTCGCTACGAGTTATAGGAGGAAGATTGTCTTCGAGGATGAACATATTAGTGACGATGGTGGTAGTGGTCAATGAGTGTTATTTTGTAATAGTTGAGTTGGTATATATATATATATATATATATATATATATATATATATATATATATATATACAACTCAATTTCAAGTTGTATGCATCATAATAGCAAATAACACAATCCTTCTTGCTATAGTGACCTATTGCTACACCACTAAAGGAAATGATATACAAATGGATTTTAGTAATCCCATTAAAAATGGGCTCTTACTTCAATGGCCTTTGTTTACACCAAATCAGACCAAAGAACATGGATATATGAACTTCATGAAAAATAATAGAATGTTATGTTTCTGCATGACCTTAATGATCTAGATTATGTTGAGAATGAACTGAAGGAAAATATTTAACAAGGAAACACACAGAGATATTGCAATAAACTCAATAATACAATTGAAAGATTCTATTAATGAACGAAATGCAAAGCATGCAAACTAGGTAGAATGGTTGTAGCTTATCCCTAAAGAGAGAGATGTGTCGTCTATGCTCATTCACAAGAAGTTGATTACAAAGTGGTTGAAAAGGAATTTTAGCATGAAGCATAAATGAGAAAACCCTAAACATCCAAAACCCTAACCCCAGAAGATGAAACTCCAAAAAGTTTGTGGGCCTTGATGTGGTTAGTTGATATGCCAACTTCCCAGGGGCATAATTTTTGCATAAAATCTTCATTTGGGGCACTCTACTTCAATGGCCTTTGTTTACACCAAATCAGACCAAAGAACATGGATATGTGAACTTCATGAAAAAGAATAGAATGTTATGTTTCCGCATGACCTTAATGATCTAGATTATGTTGATAATGATCTAAAGGAAAATATTTAACAAGGAAACACACAGAGATATTGCAATAAACACAATAATACAATTGAAAGATTCTATTAATGAATGAAATGCAAAGCATGCAAACTAGCTGGAATGGTTGTAGATTATCCCTAAAGAGAGAGATGTGTCGTCTACGCTCATTTGCAAGAAGTTGATTACAAAGAGGTTGAAAAGGAATTTTAGCATGAAGCATAAATGAGAAAACCATAAACATCCAAAATCCTAACCCTGGAAGATTAAACTCCAAAAGGCATGTGGGCCCTGATGTGGTTAGTTGATATGTCAACTTCCCAGGGGCATAATTTTTGCATAAAATCTTCATTTGGGGCACTCCAACTTCCCAGGGGCATAATTTTTGCATAAAATCTTCATTTGGGGCACTCAGTATCCCGTCAAAAATCTCTAGCTGAGAAGTACACATTTCAAATGGCCTAGTATTTTCCTTTGGCCATAGAATGGGCGTTGTCACACCCAAAAACATCATTTAGGGCCTCAAAACTACCACGAAAGTTTAGGACCCAAAAACCGTAGAAAAACTACCAAGATATGGAACCATTATAAATTAGTGGAACATGTGGGTTGTCACCAGTATATACCTATATCATTATTTCCCCCTTAGGAATAAATGGTCCACATTGCATCAAGTTCCTCCATCATATGCAAAAACTTCTTCTGAATCTAACTCCTAGTGAGCCACTTTCCCTATTGAAGAAGCTACCTTGCTTTGACGGCCTGATAGAGTTGGATGTTTTGTTGGTGGGTTCCCTTTTAGTGGTGTCCAAGATTCGATCAACTATATGCCATTCAATGTAGTCAATATTTAGTTCTCTAGGGTCCAAGTGCTCAACCACATCTGGAGTGTCTAGGAGAGGTGGAAAATATGGTCGAAGCAATTCCACATTAAATACATGGTGCAAGCCAAGGAAAGGAGGAATAATTAATTCAAACACATTCTCACCCACATCCTTGGTGATGGTGTAAGGATCATATTGGAGTAGGTAGATCTTCCTATGGGGTCCCATGAGGCACTCTTTCTACAAATGCAACCATACCTTATCTCCCACCTGAGACTTTTGTGGTACTCGATGTTGATCATGGCACTGCTTGTACTTAGCATTGGATTTATACAAAATATAATGAACTTGTTGTTGGATGTGATAGATTAGTTCAACAAAAATGATTGCTCATTTAGCCTTGGTCTAAGCATGGGAGGACTCCTCATGTGCAACTACAATGGGAAGAGCTATGCAATGGGGTCCAATGATTGGAACCCCGAGAACACTTGAAAAGGGTTTTGGCCAATAGAGTTTTGTAGGGATATGTTGTATCTTTGTTGAACATAAGAAATGATCTCCTCCCATGTGCATGTATGTTTGGGTTTTTACATCCTCGGGATATGAACAATCATCATGTTGACTACCTATGTTTGTCCATCAATATGTGGGTGGAAGGAATTTGATTTGGTTAGCTTGGTGTCCATGATTTGATCAACTATCGCATATTCAATGTAGTCAGGATTGAGTTCTCTATGGGCCAAGTGCTCAACCATGTCCTAAGTGTCTAGGAAAGGTGGAAAATGTGGTTGAAGTTGTTCCACATTACATATGGGGTGCAAGCCAAGGAAAGGGGGAATACTTAATTCAAATGCATTATCACCCACATGCTTTATAATGGTGTAAGGCACATATCAGAGTGGGCATAGCATCTGATTGGGTCATGTGAGGTGCTCTTTCTGCAAATGCAACCATACCTTATATTCTACCTAAAATTTTTGTGGTACCAAATGTTGATCGTGGCGTTGCTTGTACTTGGCATTGGATTTCTACAAAATATTATGAACTTATTGTTGGATGTGATAGATTCGTTCAACAAATTTGGCTACTTGATCAGCCTCAATATGAGCATGGGAGGACTCCTCCTTTCCAGTTGTAATGGAAAGATCTATGCCAATGGGGGACAATGGTTAGAACCCCAAGCACACCTAAAAAGGCTTGTCGAAAATAGAGTTGTGGAGGGATATGTTGTAGCTATGTTGGACATAAGGAAGGCTCTCATCCCATGTGTGTGGATGCCTGGAATTGTACATCATTGGGATATGAGTAATCATCATGTTGACTACCTCTATTTTTCTATCAATTTGTGGGTGGAAGGTCGTCGATTTGGTCAGCTTGGTGTCCATCATCGACCATAAGCTAGAACAGAAAGTACTCAAGCACCTATTGTCTCTATCTAGAATAATGGTCTATGGTAGCCCAAAATGAACAAAAACACGTTCAAATAAGATCTTAGCAATGGCCTTGACTGTGATACTCTTCTTACAAGGTGTCAAAACTGCCATCTTAGAGAATTGATTACTATGCTTGGTTGAAGGTAGAATGGACATGTAATCCATGGATATGGACTCACAAGGCCTATCAAGAGTAGGAATAGGGGTGTATAGCCCTTGTTTATTAATGGAGGGTTTGGAAATGGTGTAGGATATAATATACTTGTTGGTATATTTTCTAATCTTTGACCAAGAAATTGTTTTGGAGTATTGGCACTATTTTTTCCACGCCAAAGTGTCTTGCCACCTGACTGTAATGAGCTTGACAAATCAACTTTGCACGCTTTCTTGAAGGAACATAGAGACGGATGAGATGGAATAGAAATCCATCCTAGAGACGAAAGTATGGAACTGGTTTTTCGGCACTCAATGTCTGATAGGTAGAAACAAATTCAAAGTCATTGTTGTATAATATTGGCCACCTAGAGGTCTCATGCCCACAAGAGTTAATAATTGTGGTTAGCACCACAATCGGGGGTCGATTGAGGTAGTTTGTAACATGGTTGGTGTTTCCCTTCTTGTACTTGATGTTCAAGTGGAATTACTATAGGTACATGGACCACTTTTGATGGTGTTCATTTTGTAACTTTCTTGTGTCTGCATGAATTGTAAATGCCTTTGATCAGTGCAGATGATATTTTCCTTTCCCATAATGTAATGTTGTCATTTTCGACATGCCTGCACAATGTAGTACATCTCTTTATCGTAGGTGGGGTATCTGCAAACAACATCAAATAGTGTTTCATTGTGATAGGCTGTCAAATGATCATATTGTGTGAGGACTACATTGATAGCATAATATGAAGCATTTGTCTCAATCTCAAATGGTTGTTGCAAGTTAGAAAAAATAAGGACTAGTGTTGAGCAGAGGAAAATTTTCAAATCCTCGAATTCTTTCTGTTGTGACACAACCCCCAAAAAAATTCCTTGGCTACACCCTTGGTCACCTGGCTTAGGGTCCAAGTGAAATGAGAGAACCCCAAGTACACAAACCTACGGTAGAATTTGGTGAGGCCTAAGAAGCTGTAGAGCTATTTTGGTGCCTTCAGGGCCAACCAATCGCAAATGACTTAGATCTTGGAGGGATCCACATGCACACCCTTCTCATCCACAATGCATCCCAAATATTGAATTCTCTGCATTCCAAAGGAACACTTCTCCAAATTGGCATATAACTTGTGTTTACGTAGGGTTCCAAAGACCTGCTATATGTCCTTCAATTGTTCCCCCTAGTTTTTTCTAAATATGAGGATGTCATCTAGATATAAAACCACAAAATATTTTGTGAATAGCCGCAATATATCATCCATCATTTGCATGAATGTGGTTGAGACATTAGTCAAGATGAAAGACATGAAAAACCACTCGAAGATACCTTATTTATACTTGAATGTTGTATTCCCTACATCAGTTTGCTCAATCAACACCTAGTGGTAGCTTGAATTCAAATCTGTCTTACTGAAAATTTTGGCGCCCTTGAGTCATTCTAAAAGAACATCAATCTGGGGGATTGGGTATTGGTTCTTGATTGTGATCTTGTTCAGGTCTCTATAATCAATACAAAGTCTCCATGTCTTGTCCTTATTTTGTACCAGGACAATTGGGCTCCCACAAGGTGAGGATATTGGTCTAATGTGGCCCTTCATAATTATCTTTTAGATATGGCATTTGATTTCTTCATTCTCCATAATAAAGTTCCTATATATAGGGTCATTAGGAAAATGATCACTAGGTGTCAAATAAATTGAGTTCTTTACTTGATTGTGCAAAGGAACCCCCATAGGGGAGGAAAATGTGTATTTATGTTCTTATACTATCTTGCCCACCTTCTTCTATTGTGTAGAGAGACCTTGTGTAGAGATTTTGGCGGTTGCAGTGATATTTCGTTCACTTTCCAACCAGACCATAAAGAGGACAAATATCTTGGTCTGAGAGATCACCTTTTTGCATTACTTCCCAGAGAGAAAGGAGACCACAATAGTTGGGACTTCCTATGGTACCCTGTAGAGTTGACCTCCCAAAGTAATAATGACACTGTGGGGCCTAGATTTGTAAAAAACATGACGCTTCCACATATATGGTTGTTCTAAGAGAAAATCACAAACTTCATGTGGAGAAACATCACACAATACCTCATCTTTGAAAGGCTTAATGTCGTAGTGCAGGTGGAATTGTTGGTTGATGAAGATGTCTCGTCCCTAGCTGAGCCAACCGATGGTGTATGTATGAGGGTGCAATGTTATTGTTAGGTTCATCCTCTTAACTACCTCTGTTGATATCAGGTTCTTCTAGCTACCACTGTCAACAATGAAATGGAGTGGGGTCCCCTTCACCCACATATTTAAGTGTGAGAGGTGCTCCCCTTATTTTGTACTGGATTGGGGTTACCCAATGGAATGAGAAGATTAAAAAATTTAAGAAGCATGTCAAAATATGGTATTGAAAAGAAAAGAGATAGTTGTGGGGCAAACCATCAGAAGTAAGAGGTACGATTGAAAGCTCAAGTGTGTTTCCAAGAATCCAAGAATCTCAAAACCATTCATCTAACCAATTGATAGGAGGTAGGTCAATCTCATCTGGTTCCTCTGCCTGGATCTTTCTGGTAGTGATGATGACATTGGGTTCGACATAACTTATTTGTTTTCTCTTGTTTGGTTCTGAATCATAGTCTGAGCCTACATCCGACTCTAGGGATTTCATCTCAGCCAACAATGATTGTTTGGAGCGACATTCATCAGTTTTGTGCCAAGGGATTTTGTGGAACTCACACCACTTTCCAGTGTCCTTATTCAACTTCTCATTACCCTTCTTTGCTTGTATCTTGGACTAGTTGTCCTGGGGATGGCCATCCTTGTTCTATCATTTTTCCTTGGAGTTAGGACCACTTTTATCCTGCTTCTGCTATGATGGGTTTTCAGAACCGAAATCCCACAAATTTTTCTCAATCCTGACAACATATCGGTAAGTAACTCCTAGTGAGGAGATGTCCACAAAATCCATATCTATTTGGATGTACCTATGTAGGCGACTATAATACTTCATAACCAGATGTAACTCAAAGTATTTAATACCTAGCTGTAATACCCCAAGGACGTGCCCTAGTTATATTATGAATTGTAATCATGTTTATGAATTGTTATCATGTTTTGTAGGCTGGTGAGCCAAGTATTGATAAGTTGGTGGACTTATGTGTTTATTAGGCTAGAGAACCTAAGTGTTATAGGCTAGGAGCCTGTTTTTGTATATGTAATTATGTAGAAAATTAATAAAGATTAAACATCGCTACGTATAGACCGACCACGAAGAAAGAGTGATGGGGGACTAAGCTTCCACAAGGTGGGTAAGGGAAAGGGGCTGGAAGGTTGGAAAGAGGGGCTAAGTTTAGGGGCTTAAGTCCTTGGGAATAAGAATTTATTATTATTCCAAAGTGGTGTGGATGGTATACTTTTATCCTAAGTTCCTAGAAAAGGGAAAGCGTACTTGATGGAGTGCATGCAACTTCATGGGTGACATGTGTCAGCCCAGGCACATGCACTTTAACCCAAGAATTGAGCCATGATAGGGGTTCATTCTCCATTCGGGCATCCGCTGTCTTTCATGTTGTGCGTCCACATCTGATCTCTGTATACCCTCACGTAGCTCTGAAACCGGAAAATCGTAATGTTTTCCTGAGAAGCCAACGTATCCACCATATGAACCATTTGAGTCTATGTTCGACCTATGTGTTGATTCCTTGTCACGCACCCTGAAACTAGTGGCAAACCCATGGATTGATTCATGTCACCTGTGTACCCTATGAGCCCAACCTATCCGCTCTTGTAGAGTCGAGTTTGTACCCAAACTATCTTTAGGTTGTTGCCTTCTATTTTTCCTGAGTGAAATTGTCTAGTTGTTGTTATTGTTATCCTCACCTTGCGGGAATTAGGCTGAAACTAGTTGAAGAAGTGAGTTGTCAGGCCTATGGTTAAAGAGGCAGGTTTTTTGGCCTGTGAGAAACTCTCTCCAAGTGAGAGAGTCTGCTGGGAAGTGGTTTTCTCCCAGAGAGATTCCAGCACTAGCTACAGAGCTATGAGAATTCCTGATCTGGCCTGTTGCCGAGACCCAAAGAGGGAGGTGAAGCACCAATGGACTGTTCTTGTGAAGGTGTATACTCCCGGGTGGAACAGGCATGTG
>CBVK0100891937.1:0-12633 GCA_900067695.1 Picea abies | reverse complement strand
GTCATGATTTGTTTGAAATTTCGTTCAATACCAATCAAGTTTATTTGCCCAGTTTGCAATAACCAATTATCACATTGTTGATTCTATTATGACTATGATCAAAGTCAAATCGATCTGGTTATGATTTTATATGAGTCGATTCTCGCACCTGTTTGAATTAATCCACTTGAATCGTTTGAGGCCATGACAACTAAAATAATTTAAAAAACGATTTTGTTTCGATCTGTTCGTATCTCTTATTGTTGGAAAAACACAACGTTTGCCTGCAATTTGTTTGATTGCATTTCTTTCAAATTGGATATGAAACAGTTTTCAAAACTGTTTGATTTTAATTCTGTCTACTCGATTTATGATAACAATCGAAACAAAGTATGCCTGTCTCTCTATTCGGTTATTGGATTTTGATTCTATTTGATTTCAAATGATATAACATTTTCAAATGAAATGATTTGTTTTCAAATGATGGTTGGATTAAAATTGAATGGAATTTCTTAAAAGATTTCATTTAATTTCAATTCTGATTCTGTATCTTATTTTGGACTAGCTACAGAATTGGATGATTCTGTAGCTAGTCTATAGAATTTAATTTTAATTATTTTATTAATAAAAGAGTCTTCTAAGTTGTTTATTTCTGACCTGTTTCAGGTGAATTCGAAATTGCATGGGATTTGATGAGCAGTTAGAGGATATTTGAAATATTTTGATTTCATTTTACTTTCTTAGTTTAGTTGATCTTGGGAATATCTTCCCAGATTTTGTAAACAATTTGATAACTTTCACAGGGAGGTTTTACCTTGTGGAAAAACTTATAAATACTCATTATTTTTGTAATAATACCATCCTCATTCGTGGGAGAACAAGGATATGGAATTTTAATACAGACTGAGACATAATTTGATATTCTGCTACAGCTTTAGAATTTCATAATATCAATATTTTGTTCATATTTATGTGTATCAATTTGCATTTGGTTAATGACTACTTTAGCTATCTTAGTCTTTTGCAAATGATATAATTTAATAAATATAAGCCATATCTGATTTCTTCCAGTACTTAAAAAACATAGTAGTTACTTGATTCAGTTTGTGAATGACAAATTTCTCTTCTTCATTAATTGGATTATTAAGTATAAGTTTTTGCATAACAGGTTTCCCTTATTGCAGAGATTTATAAATTATATAATTGTTATGATTTTTTATGTCTTGTTTTTCCTGTAAATAAACTCAAAGAGCAACACAACCTATCATTTACGAGAAGCTTTTGGATTATCCGGTGCGAGTTTCCTTCCTCCGACCAGCTTCGAAGTCATCATACACAAGACAAATTTGGAGCGTTTCCAGGTCAGTTTGTCATTTGTTTGTTTAGTATATTTATTAGTTGTTTAGTATATTTATTAGTAGTTTATTTTAGATATAAGTTTAGTTAGGTATATATGTGTGTTTAGTATATTAGATTGTTTAATTTCAGTAAGTTTTATTTCTTGTTCATAAAATAAAAAAATCAACAAAAACATCTCTTGCTGTCTTAGGGCAGAATATAACGAGTTTTGCAGGTTTTAATTAAATATGTAAATTGTCTATATTGTACATTTTGTGAATAAGTGATATTACAGTTAGTAGTTAGATAGTTGATTAGAGTTAATATAATATTAATTAGTAGATTATATATAGAATAGTTAGAGTAGTTTAGTTTAGTTTTAGTTAGTTTGTTTTTATCTAGTTTTAGTTAGATTAGTTAGTTTAGATTAGTTTTCTCTTTGGTTTTCCTAGGACCTTAGAATGGCTAACGGAGCCGCTAAACTTGTTAGGGTAGTTCATTCCAAACGGCTTGGGTTATTAGACAACCCCGGACCGGTTCCACTCTCTCCGTTGACGGACGATCAATTTCACCCGTCAACACTTAGTTAATTTAGGAAGGAATAATTATGTATAGAAACCCCCATGCTCTTTGAGCTAGGGACAGACAAAAATTAGAAAAAAGTTTGTGAACATAATTGTATTTATTTGCACATTTTTCATTTAATAGAAAGTTTTGTTTCACTCCTGTCCAAATAATTGTGTCTTGAGCATTTAAGTACCTACTATGTTCATAGACAAGTACCTCATCTAAGGAGGTAGGCCCCCCTCCTTATCTCGATATTGTTTGTATCTATGTATTCTATAGACATAGTCATAACATCTTTTATATCTTTTCATTTATTTCCAACAATTCCTCTATTTAGTGTTTTTCATCGTTGTAACTCCTGATTGTCGTAACTCAATGCTAACATGGAAGGGTATTGTTTTTTGATAAACGAGTCAGTAGTTGTAGCATATTTTCTATATTTTCATTTATTTCCATCAATTACTCTATTAACATCTTGTTGCAAATCTGGTATTTTCTCATTGTTGCAACTTCGTTTCCACCACTCCATGTTGACATTGTAAAACCATGCCTTCAGATTAACTAGTGCGTAGTAGTAGCATCTCTTATTTATTTTCATTTATTTCCAACTATTTAACACTTTGATGTAATTTTAATATTGCCCTTGTTGCGACTCTTATTGCTACGACTCCTGTTGTCGCGACTCTTGTTGTTGCAATTTTGGTTGTTGCAACTTTGGTTGTTGCAACTATGCATTAAATCATTTATCTTTCTAGTTAAGAATTGTATGGTTTGCAATTTGAGATAGTTTATTTCCTTTGTTTACAAGAACAATGTGGGATGGTTTCTATAACTTAATGTTTTTTTCATCTCGGTACATCATCCATAACATATCTGTTACATTAATCAAGATCATTCTAATACTTGAACAAGTCACCTTTACTTTCCTTCTAGAATGATTTACTTTTCCACAATGTGATTTTCCGTAGTGTTGTTTACTTTCCTACAAGAGTGATTTATTTTTCCGTAAGTGTGATTTAATTTCCTGCAAGAGTGATTTACATTTCTGCAAGTGTGATTTACTTTCATGCAAGAGTGATTTACTTTCTCGCAAGTGTAACATTTACTTTCCTGCAAAAGTGTGTTTTCATTCCTGCAAGTGTGGATTTGATTACAAGAAGCAGTGTGGTTTAATTTGGTGACTCGCTAAATCATCTTTGTATCTTGTCTTGCAACATTCAATTGAAAGTACTATAACTCATTGGCAATTACAACATTATACTTTCATATATGGTGCATGACAATTTATAAGTTCAATACGACCTCAGATTGATAATTAAATGCACAAATTATCAGTTGCTTACTAATTTAATTAGGAAGTGATTGAAAAGTACGTCATTTTTGTCACTATTGTTGGTGATTTGTCAAAAGTATAGTTGATATTTTGTTGTTTTTTGGGTTTTCATTACAGAAATATTGAGTGATATAATTTCTTTTCAACAATTTCCGGAATGTTTTTCTAATCTTTTTTATGCATAGATTTAGGGATCAAAAAGTTAGATTGATTAGTTCATCCAAAAATCCCCATAAATCTAACATTGCAGGTCACTCTCAAGAGGGAAAGGAGCCCATTCATCCATACTATTTGTCAGCTACAATATTTTTTCTTGCCAAGAAGAGACTTGAGATCTTCGCTCAAGAATCCAAGATTGTACAAGTTTCTATGCAAACACAAGTTTCTCTTTCATAGGATTTGATCAATGAACAATACCAATCTAGGGAGTTCATGTTTCCTAAGTCCTCTTGAGAAGCAGAAAAAAACTCTCGGAGGGAGATGACACACAAAACTGTCAAGGAATAAATCTCTTCCTTCGGGTTTCCAATTATAGGATCAAATGAGGAGACCAAAATTGTAGATTGAACTCCATCACACAATCATTTGCTCTAAACTATATCTTGATCTCTTGGTGATAATATTGATTTAGACAAAAAAAAACATTGACATCATATGAAGTTTTTCTATGGTTTTATATTTGAGAAGTCACAAAGATTCAAGTTGTTGATGATTTTCATTCAAAAACCAGTCTGAGGCTAATGAAAGTGGAATGGATGTTATTGTCGTACCACCGATAATATAATGAAAATCTATTGGGGTCATTGATATTACTAATACTCCAATAATTTATTGAATTTCAATATATGCTTATTCATGGTGAAAATAGAAATCTCCCTAAGGCGTGAGCTCAAAATAAGAGACCAACTATATAAAATGTAAGTGACATCTAAATTGTCCTTTTTATCTAATAGAAAGTGTTTTCAAATTGGGCATAAATTTTGTTAGAAGTTGGAGTTGCATGGTTGGCATAAAACCCTATTATGTGAGTTCCTATTGAAAAATACTAACTCATGAAAAGGAGAGGGTAACATATTGACATCAACTTACAAAATTTCATAAAAAAAAATCCTAATTAATGGAAATTTAGGATTAAATGGTAATTTTTTTGTTTGGATAATTCAAAAATTTTAGAATGATATTTTTTTTTGTTAATTTATTGTCATGTATATAAAATAATAATTTTGTTTTACTTTCCTTTACCATGAGTTTTGTTTTTATAACTATTTGTTTTAAATGTAAAATTTTCAATTTTAATGTTTTCTTGTACATTAATTATTGTTGTTATATTACATGTAAGTGCATAAATAGGAGGTTGATTTTATTTTTTAATAATGCACTTATCATAAATAAAATGACTAAAAATGACATAAACATTAATTACATAATTTTAATCTTGTAAATGCATTATATATCTTTGATAAGTAAAACATAAAATTATATTTGTTTTTTTATCATACTTTGAACAATTAATTAATTATATTCATTATCTAATAAAATAAAAAGCGATATTTTTTTTTTAGAAAAAAATAAAAAAATAAAAAAATAAAAAAAATTATATAAGTAATACAAAATCCTATTTATACGAAGACCCCTTAAAAACCATTTAGCAAAAAAAATAATAATGCATATTAGTATAAAATTCTATTATGTGAGACTTGCCCTCCTAAAAAATAGGAGAGGGTAACACATTGATGTCAAATTACAAAATTTCATAGAAAATTAATTGATTCAAATGTAGAGTTAAAGGGTAATTTGTTTTGTTTGGAAAGTTTAAAAAGTTTTTAGAGATCATTTTTGTCAATTTGTTTTAATCTATGTAAAATGATATCTTTTTGTTATTTTCCTTTATCATGATTTTGTTTCTCTATTTATATTTTATTATAAATTTTTCTATTTTAATGTTTATATGTATTAATGATTCAATTGTATTTTATTATAACTTTTTCTATTTTAATGTTTTTTATGTGAATTAATTATTCTTTCTATTTTGCATGTAAATGTATGAATGAGATATTGACTTTAATTTTTAACAAGTGCTGCATGGCAGCGTAGTCCTTGTCAGGTTGGAATACATGTGGGAAGCAAGTTGAAGTACATGTGGTATTCATGCATAATTTATCATTCCCGAACCAAGATTCCTAGTATCTAAATTTGATAGTACAAGAAAATTAATAATGTCTTGCAAAAAAGGTTCCTGGACACAAAACATTTAACATAGAATAGAATAGTAATAACACAACAAAGGTCCCTGGACACAAAAAGTTTAGCATACAATAGAAAATAAATTTGAAATTTATCAAAAAATAATAACGTCAAAGGTTCATGGACACCAAAAATTTAGCATACAATAGAATAGTAATAACGTCTGAAATTTATCAAAAATTAATATAACACAACAAAGGCATTCCGAATTAGTTTTCTTTGAAATTTATCAAAAACAAGTACAAGAATTAGGAATTTAGCATTCCCGAATTAGTTTTCTTTGAAACAAAGGTTCCTGGACACAAAAAAATAAAATTTATCAAAAACTAATAATGTTTGTTACATCAAAAAAGGTTCCTAGACACCAAAAATTTAGCATACAATAGAATAGTAATAACGTCTGAAATTTATCAAAAATTATTATAATGCAACAAAGGTTCCAACAAAGGCATTCCCAAATTAGTTTTCTTTGAAATTTATCAAAAATTAATAATGTATGTTACATATTTCTGGAAATTTAAATGCGTTTGTCATATAGACTGGGATTGGGGCTCCCGCGGACCATAAAAAGAAATAAGTACAAGAATTAGGAATGTCAAAAGAAGAAGTGCGCAACGGTAGAGAGGAGGACCTGAAAAGAAGAAATTGGAAGTTATGAGTGTTTGGTTACAGTTTTCTATTTAAAGAGGTATAATAATTGGATTGATAAAGAAAACAAGAGGACAGTATAGACTTACTATGAAGCTGATGCATTTTTGTTGTTGTCATTGATGGTTAGTGGAATCATGTCAACATGTTGTTTCCCTTCCTGGATAAGGTTGTCCATTCTCTATTGGAACCATTCCTTAATGTAGTTTCTCATGGGGGCCATGTTGATTTCATCCCGGATTTCTATGTCGTAAAGGTCGTTTTCTAATTTCCTTAAATCCATTGAAATATTATGTAGACTCTATTCAATTTATTCATTGTGTGCTGCATAGTCCAGTACCCAATGCTCGAGGTCATCTACATGATGTTCAACTATGCCGTAAAACTTTTCGAAAGACAACCCCTTTAAAATATCAAGTTGTTCATCGAAGGATTCTTTGGTCATTGACAAGGATTTGAGAATTAAGTTTGGGTCTTGAACCTCGTTGGTACTTCTGGCTAAGTCTATTTGGATCGGGTTTGTGAATAATTATTCCTTTTCTAATATGACTTGTTTACATGATTCGACAATGAGCTCCAGGTTCTTAAATTTATTTTTCCAACATGATTTTACTTTTTTTGTCCGCTTTGGGGAGGGGAGATTATCTTGTATTCTTTTTAGTTCTGAGGTGTTGATGGCATGGTTGGCAAAAGGGGTCGAAACCTGTTCACAGAAATGTTGATCATTTTTTAAATTCTCCTGCAAATGTTCGAGCAAATCATTTTCCCTCTTTTGGAAGGAAACTATATTTTGTGATGTTTCCCAGGCTTCAGTGACTAGCTGCATTCTTTTCTTGATGTTATTCTCTACAAGGGCTCTAGACGATGCAAGGAGGGTAGATGATACTTTCATCTTGGAAGCAGTGGTAGCAGGCACGTTTTTTGCTAAAGGATTGGAAAATTCTAAGGTGGAAATGAAAGCTTCCTCAAATTCCTTGAGGTGGTCTTTCAGAGTGGCATTTTCTGCTTCAATTCCTCCAATGGAATCATCAAGAGCATCACTGGTTACATGGTGAAATAGGGATATTTGGGAAGGCCACATTTTCCTAAAGTTAATCTCTGTGTGAGATTTTGCTTTCCCATTGTTACATCTCTCTTTTCAATGACCATATGTTTAGATTGGCTGTAAAAAATAATGCTCAGGAATACAAAGGATTCATCTTCGTCAAAAATGTCGGTCTCAGTTATTTCCATTGCGGACATACCAGCTTTGTGCATGTGCTCAATTTTAATTTCAAGTTGCAATTGTGCACTTTCAATTTTGGGTTCGTCCGCCTGCCCTACATTATTTTTTCTCTTCTTTGTAAGTGTAATTTTGTGAGAAATATCAATTTTTATGGGAGGAGGGTTCTTATATCCTCCTCTGTTTTTGAAGATTTTTGGTTTCTTTCTTACTGGGGTGGGTCATTGAAGTGATGCTCCATGATGTTGTGATCTTGGGAGTGCTAGCGGGGGATTGGGTACTCTTATCACCAGATACTTTTCCCTATTATCTGTACAATTCAATCGTGCTTTGCAATGTCTCTACGTCACAATCGCCAGAAGAAAAATTGTTGTCATCACTGTCCCTGTATTTGACCAGGTGTCTATGGATAAAAGAGCTCCTAAAGCCAACTGCTATTAAATGTTCTCAAAAAATCCCATTAGGTTCGAACCCTTTTATCCTTTCAACATATGTTAGGTTCAATTTCTTGAAATAGTCGACAAATTCGTCAGTCTTTTTGATGTTTCTGCATAGGAAGTCCCCAACTTTCCAGGGCAGGGGAATGAACTGCTTTGTTTTTCTTGTCATGGAAAAAATGCAACCAATGGTTGTATTGCCTTGCTATTTTTGCAACAAACATCTTGTCCGTGATGTGGCATGGAAGGAAAGAAGGATTTTCCTTGGAGCCAAATACCATTAGTACATTGTGATTTTCCTTTTGTTCAAGTGGGCCCTTCCTATTCAAAAACTTGGTTGCCTGGCCAGACATCCGCGGAGCATCCTTCCCTAACAATAAATCTTTGAAAACTGAGACAAAGTCATTAAAAACATCATAAAAACAATGGGAGGCCTTGTGCCTCCACAGGGATTGGTACTGGAATGTTACTAGGTCGAATTCACAGTTTATTTTCTTGGAAAGAGACAGTTTTGGAAATGGAAAACAATGCACTATTGCGAAAATCAAGTAGGATGACATATCAAATTTATTCGATTCTTTGAATCATGACAATTGGGAACCGATCTCAATGGAAGCTAGATTCCCCCAATCGAAAATGAATTCTTCCTTGACTGTGAAGTACAAAATATAAATAATTATATGGGAAATGCTTGCTGTGGATGCCTGTCCCGTTATTCTTGTGAACAACCAAGCAATTTCTCGGAATGGATTTCAAAAGGAACTTGCCTGCAACTTCGTGATATCTTTAGGACCTGTTGTCGAGTCTTCGTGGAACTCGACTAAGATGTCCAACCCATTATCATGTTTTTCTAGGAATTGCTTGTAGTCTTGTCCTCTGAAGGTCAATGTTAGCTCCGACAATTTTAACATCTTCCGGAAGACCTGAGGTGACAAAAAAACAGGAGAATGGTCATGTAGTGGAATAGTTCTTTGGCCTGGAATATGTTTTTCGACGCACCAAGAGACCACCTCCTTACAGTCAAAAACCTTAGGGACACATCCTGCACGAGCGATTCTAGAGGTCCAAATGACTTCGTTATGGGTGAAACATGAATAGTAAAAGTATGCCCTGGACCACTGGAATTTTTGGTCATGATGTCCGAAGATATTGATTGTATCTCCACAAAACTGTTGTCGACCTGCTGCCATAAGTTTACAAGAATGTTTGTTTGCTCCAGACGATGAATGAAATGAAAAGTTGGAAGGTATAATATAACACTGCGCAAATCTTGGTCCAATGCGTGTGAATGGGAGATATCCTCCAGACTTTCACTCATTAATGACAATTTCGACGACTGTTGCATGATGCACTGTTAACATTAAACACTAGTAATTGCATACATAGAAATGTGAACATGGAGGATACGACAATGAGTGATTAAGCATTGTAGATTTCTTGAACGGGCCAACGTGACGACCTGTATTTGATATGAACAATTAAAAGGGCCAATATAAATCTCCACAGATCTTGGTTTAATGCGTAATAATGGGAGATCTCCTTGAGCGTTTCGCTCATTAATGACAACGTTGACGGTTTTTGCATGGTTAGTTGTTAGCATGAAAGGTTTCTAATTGCATACAAAGAAAGAAGTACAGAGGTCACGGGAAGGGAAAAAGTAGTTTCAAAATAGGGTTACAAGGTACAACTATTCGAGGTGAGGGAGCGAGGGTCAAATTGTATGTCTTAGAACTTTTTTAGTGCAATACGCATAACACCGAAGAGGGCATGATAGGATAGTCTAGAGGGCAATTTGTATATCACTAGTAAGAGCATAACTAATGTATATTAGGAAGGACAGGAAGTTAGTGGGGATGGAAGGCAGTGACAGATACTTTGAAACATTTGTGATCCGTGGTAGAGTGAAGATTGTGAGTTCAAGGAGTCCATGATGGAATTGTAGGTCACACAAGTTTTTATTGCAAGATATATATCACGGAACAAGAAGCAACAGAGTTTCGAAAGCGCCAATCTGTAACCGTGGCCATAAAATTGGCCAAGTATGGAAAGGAACAGCGGTCGGTTAGATTCGTCAAGTGAGCATATAGATGGAGAGGAAGATATGTCAGCCCGCCAATGCTAGAACCCGTGATCATAGAAACACAACTAAGTATATAACCAGAAAGCGATAATACATGGAAAGAAGAAAAGGGAAAAAGAGATAAGGAGTCCACAGGGGAATTGTAAATCACGAAAATTTTGAGTGTAAGATGTATATCATGGAACAATAAACAACATAGCTCAAATGCGCCAACCCGAAATAATGAATAAGAATTGGAGATTTCGTGAACCCGTTAACTCGAGGATCCAAAATAGGCTGAGAAGGTCTTCCCAGAAGACGCGAGGCCCCGACGGTCAAATTGTATCGCTCAGAACATTTGAATGCATAATATGTAAAACGGAAGAGGGGACGATGTCAGAACTCGGTAGTCAATTTGTATATTGCAGAGAGCCAGATGCCAACTATTTCATACCAGTGTGCAGTTGTCACTAGTAAGAGCATAACTAATGTATAATAAGAAGGACAAGAAGTTAGTGGGGATGGAATGCAACGATAGATACTTCAAAAAATTTGTGAACCATGCTAGAGTGAAGCTTACGAGTTCGAGGAGTCCACGGTGTAATTGTAGATCATAGAAGTTTTGAGTGCAAGATGTATATCACGAAACAAGAAGCAACAGAGTTCGAACCATAAAATTGGCTAAGTATGGAAAGCAACAACTGTCAGTTGGATTTGTCATGCGAGGATATAAATGGAGATAAAGATATGCCAGCCAAACAACATTGGAACCCGTGATCATAGAAAGGAGACTAAGTATATAACCAAAAAGTGATAATACACATGAAGAAGAAAAGGGAAAAGGGGCTAAGGAGTCAGCGGTGGAATTGTAGATCACAAAAATTTTGAGTACAAGATGTATATCACGAAACAAGAAGTAGCAGAGTTCAAAAGTGCCAACCTGAAATAGTGACTAAGAATTGTAGATTTCATGAACGCGTCAACATGAGGAACCAAAATAGGGTGACAAGGTCTCCCCATAATACGTGAGTCCCCGACAGTCAAATTGTATCACTCAAAATGTTTGAATGCATAATATGTAACATGGAAGAGGGGACAATGTCAGAACCCAGTAGTCAATTTGTATATTGTGGAGGGTCGGATGCCAACTGTTTTGTACCAGTGTGTTCAGTTGTCACTAGTAGGAGCATAAATAATGTATATTAGGAAGGATAGGAAGTTAGTGGGGATGGAAGGTGGTGACAGATACTTTGAAACATTTTTGAACCATGGTAGAGTGAATCTTGTGAGTTCGAGGAGTCCGCGGTGGAATTGTAGATGACAAAAGTTTTAAGTGGAAGATGTATATCACAGAACAAGAAGCAACAAAGTTCGAAAGCGCCAACCTGGAAACCGCGGCCATAAAATTGGCTAAGTATGGAAAGGAACAACGGTTGGTCAGATTTGTCATCTGAGGATATAGATGGAGATGAAGATATGTTAGCTCGCCAATGCTGTAACCCGCGATCATAGAAAGGCGACTAAGTATATGACCAGAAAGAGGTAATACACGGGAAGAAGAAAAGGGAAAAAGAACTGAGTGTGTAGTGGAATTGTAGATCACGAAAATGTTGAGTTTCAAGATGTATATGACGGAATAAGATCCAACAGAGTTCGAAAGCGCCAACCCGAAACAGTGACCAAGAATTGGAAATTTTGTGAACCCGTCAACACAAGGATCCAAAACAGGCTGACAAGGTTTCTCCAGAAGACGTGAGGCCTCGACATTCAAATTGTATCACTCGAAACATTAAATGCACAATCTATAACACGGAAGAGGGGATGATGTCGGAAGGGGGTAGTTAATTTGTATATTGTGGAGGGGCTGATGCCAACTGTTTCGTACCAGTGTGTCCAATTGTCACTAGTAAGATCATAACCAATGTATATTAGGAAGGACAGGAAGTTAGTGGGGATGGAAGGCAACAACATATACTTTGAAACATTTGTGAGCCATGGTAGAGTGAAGCTTGAGAGGTTGAGGAGTCCACGATAAAGTTGTAGATCACGAAAGGTTTGAGTGCATGATGTATATCACGAAACAAGAAGTAGCAGAGTTCGAAAGCGCCAACCCAACAACCGCGACCATAAAATTGGCTAAGTATGGAAAGGAACAAAGGTCAGTCATATTCATCATGTGAGGATATAGATGGAGATGTAGATATGTCAACCTGCCAACGCTGGAAGCCGTGATCATAGAAATGCCACTAAGTAAATAACCAGAAAGCGATAATAAACAGGAAGAAGAAAAGGGAAAAAGGACTAAGGAGTCCGTGGTGGAATTATCGGTCATGAAAATTTTGAGTGCAAGATGTATATCACAGAACAAGAAGCAGCAGAATTCGAAAGCGCCAACCCGACAACCGCAGGCATAAAATTGGCTAAGTATGCAAATGAACAAAGGTTGGTCGGATTCTTCATGTGAGGATATAGATGGATATGAAGATATGTCACCCACCAATGCTGGAACTTGCGATTATAGAGAGACGACTAAGTATATAACTAGAAAGCGATAATACACGGGAAGAAGACAAGGGAAAAAGGTTTTGGATATGATGGAACATGGGACATAGGTGTTGGATACCGCAAACCCGGGACCTGGTGATCAGATAATTTGCTAAGTATTGAAAGGAACCACGGTCAGTCGGGCTCATGGTGTGAAGATATATATAAAGAGTTGCTAATTTGTGAATCCATAGGGCCGTGATCATATAGCTGCGACTAAATATAGAACCACAAAGGGATAGTAGAGGGGGGCCGGGGGGGG
>CBVK0100891858.1:0-14954 GCA_900067695.1 Picea abies | reverse complement strand
CTACTCACCTCATTGCCACTTTTTCATCCACCAACTTCATGCACTCACCCGCTATCAAAATTATTAGGCATCACTTACAACACACAATAGCTTCACTTAAATTTTATGGACAAAAAAAACACTACAAATACAGATTTTCATCACAATATTTACCTTGGAAACTTAAATGGGAAAAACAACATTCAATTGGCTTCAACCATGCTCTTTATTTCTTGGCAATGTGCAAGTTACAATACCCTCAGGTTCTCTTCCATTCTCATCCTTCAGATTGGAAATTGGACAACAATTCCTCTCAGTCTCAACCAAAGAACCCTTCTTCCTTTTAGGTGCAAGAGTAAATAGGAGAATAGCTCAAGTGAGAGGTTAGATAGGGAGATATCTAGAAGGATAGGGAACCCCAACTCATTTTTGGCTTCTCCACTTTGTCTCAAGTTTTTTTTTTTTCTTCTCGTTTTTTTTTCCTAATATGTTTCATTTTCACTCATTTACATCTCCATGTTTTCATTCATCTACATTGAGAATACTCTATTGATACAAGTGAGGACACTCATCAAAATGACATGGGACCCTTCATGCCATCAACCCTATCTCCTATCTCTTCCATAACCTAGAAACCTTACCTATACCAATCCTCACAAAACCTCATCCAATTCAGACCAATCATCACATGTGGAGATTGAATACAGTATCACGGGGATTTTCTATACGTTGGGGTCAACACAAAGTCTACTTTCAGGAATGGAGTAGCTAATGTTGTAGATGTTGTGGGATATCGGAGTTCTTTTGCAAAATGATCAAAGAAATAAAAAACGTGATAACATAGGCCCATTGTGGCATGATTGCGTCCTATAGTGATCCGAGTGTAATCCGCATTCAAGCGTGCCATGGGAATACGCACAATCACCACCAAGACTACACATCCTTGTTCGGAAATTTGAGCAACGAATGACTTGTAATTATAGTGGTTTGGTCTCTTCTTCGAGTTGACTCGCTAGGATGCATAAAGAGGCACTCAATCCAAGAATGTGAATTAGAATGTGAACAGGTTTCGACCTTGACGGAAAACATCCGGAATGCCTTTGTATCATAGAAGTGTTGCAGACTGTCTTGACACTTCTGTGTAGACTGTCTTGAAATGGAGTGTCATTAAGGTGAGATGTGTCGAATTATTCCCAAGTTTCTGTGGTGTGCCTGTAAGAGGTCGAATAAAGTGATGCTGCATTATGAATGGAGTCAAGGGGAAAGATTTCTAGATGATTGTTAGCCTACATCGTTAATATTATATGAGAGATAGGAGAAGGGAGAAGGGTCTGGTTCCTTCTTTTCAAGCGTGAACCTCATGAATCGATTGAGTGTTAGACACGGAAAAAAAGAATATCACCATGCCTACGAGAATAGTGGAAAAAAAAGTGGTTGCGCAGATAGATTGCGTTTATAGGGACATACATGATTGTTATAAATAATCTCTATGTTCCCTTGTCTGCTAACTCACCCAGTTCAGTTCAGATAGACTTCAGTTATTTTTCTAATCATTTATGTTTAACAATAGTTTATTTAGAGATCCGTTGGGATCTGATTTGTATTGTTGATTCCCTTGTGTACTATTTAAGATAGATGAGTACTAAGAAGGGCACGGAAGACCCCATTGTTGTTTCCCGCATCATTGTTTTACCTCTCTGCCTCTGAATTTGTCATGTTATCAGAGCAGACCGATTTAGGCACCTGACCATATCAGATCTCAAGGCATAAGCCTCTTCAGAGAGTGTAGAGCAAACCGATCCAGATAACTAGATCGATTCAAGTGGAGTACAAACCAATCGAGAGGAGCAACAAGACTCGTGACTAGGAGCAGCGAGATTGTCGAAATTAGCAACAGATAAATTCTTGGACATAAGGGTTTGAAGCAGAGGGAAATCGCGATCGTTGATCAAAGGAAATCAACGACTGAAATCACAACAAGCTTATTGGACTCGGCAATACTCTGATACCTGATATTCCGAGATCAAAGTTCTATAGGCAAGGTTCCATATTAGCCCTCGTTATTGACTGGAGAGACCTTGTATTTTGTTTTGATCAATAGGCGATACCCGATATCTGATACTTGTATTTACTCGGTGATACTCCGATACCCGAGATAACTCCGATACTTTGAAACCAGATATGGTTTAGTGCTCGATTTTGGCACATTCTCTTATGTATTGGAGGGTTGATCCGGTTGGCTGGGTCGATCTCGTAAGCTGGAGCAGCAAGATCAAGGATATCTCGATTGTCCGTCAAACGAGAACAACAATTGAGATTGGTTGGTTGGTAGATTTCTATTTGACAGGAATTTAAAAAAAAAAAAAAGGCGCGCTAGTGATGAGTTCATACGAGAGTTGAGTACCGTGATTTTGATTGGAACAACCCCAGTCTTACAATGATTTGCAGAAAGGCACAAAACATGTATGGTTGCATATTTTTGGGTTCATAAGAGAAGGGATCGACACAGTTCATACGAGAGTTGAGTACCGTGATTTTGATTGGAACAACCCCAGTCTTACAATGATTTGCAGAAAGGCATGGGCGTGAGAGACACACACGAAGGTTGGTCAGTGGTTTGAATCTTACAGACGACAAAAGTTGAGCTCGCGCTATCAAAAATCTGATAGCTCTAACATCTAGATAACGTATTTGTTTTAATTTACAATCCTGTGAATTCTTTTAAATGGCTTCCTCTACTAATTTAGGACCAAGCCAAGGACCAGAACTATGAGTTTTGGTCCTTGAGGATGAAATCCTTCAAGTTCAAGAAATGGCTTCACAGAGACACCCCAACAAACCTGAATTCCATGACAAATGCACAGCTAAATACTCTTAAAGAATAGAGGGAGAAAGAAAACAAAGCCAAGTATTGGATTCAAAACTTAGTAGATGACTCTATTTTTTCAAGTATAACTTGTGCTTCCACTACAAAACCAACTTGGGATATTCTCAAATCAACTTACCAGGGTAATGATAAGGGGAAGACAGTAAATCTTCAAACATTAAGAACTCAATTTGAAACCGTGAAGATGATTGAGACAAAAAACGTTGAGCATTGTAAATCAGATCAAGATTACTGGTGAACGGATTGAAGATCAGAGGATTGTTCAAAAAGTTCTCAGAAGTTTTCCTAAGAAATTTGAAATGGTTGTAATAACCATTATTGAATCCAAATATTTATTTAGTTTCTCAGTAGAAGAACTGATGGGATCATTTTGTGGCATGAAACTAGACTCAACTTGGAATAAGGGTCTCTAGAACATGCTTTCAAGACTCAAACTTTCTTCAACAGAGGCATAGGGACAAGTAATAGAGACAAAGGTAATCATAATGCAAAAAACAAACATACTCAAGAACACTCAATACTATCACAACAATATAAAGACTCGAAGAATCAAACAAGAAGAGTCATAAAATTTACAGACAAATATAGAATACAATGCTACTATTGCAGAAAGTATGGTCACTATGAGAGTGAATGTAGAAAGAAGTAATCGGATCAAAATAAAATAAGAGCAAATGTTTCCAACAATCAAGGAGAAACTTCTAAAGCAATTTTCATTTCCTGCCATACCTTTGAAGAAGGTCACTCCAAGGACCTTTGGTTTTTGGGCAATGGCCACAACAATCACATGACAGTGGCTACAACAATCGCATGATAGGAAATGAAGAATTTTTTTCTAACATTGATACTTATATCAAATCTGAAATTACTTTTGGTGATGATTCTCAAGTCAAAGCTCTAGGAAAAGGTATTGTGTATGTTCTAACTAAACAAGATTAGAAGAAAGACATATATGATGTCTACTATGTACCAAACCTAAAACACAATTTGATAAGTGTAGAACAATTGATGGAGCATGGATATGATGTCTTATTCAAAGGCTCAACATGCTTAATTTTGGATAAACCACCTAGTAGGAATCTCATTGAAAAAATACAAATGACCAAGAAAATAATGTTTCCATTAAATTTAAGAAGTGTCAATTTGTCCCAACCATATGCTCAAAATGTCTCAAACAAAGATGATACATTATTATGGCATGCTAGGTTTGGTCATATGCCTTTTATAAGTCTAAGTATTCTTCAAGAACATTGAATGGTCAAAGGTCTCCATGTTTTGAATGAACAAGACAACCCTTATGAAAGTTATATACTTGAAAATCATAAGAGAGACAACTTTCCAATATTCTCCTATAGATAAAAAGAACGTTTAGAATTGGTTCACACAAATCTCCGTGGACTAATGGAAATCTAATCCATTGGTGGTAGTTTTTATTTTCTAACATTTCTTGATGATTTTAGCAAGAAAAATTGGATTTATTTCCTTAAAAATAAATTCAAAATTCTCAAGATTCAAAGAATTCAAAGCTGAAGAAAAAAAAAATATATTGGAAAATATGTGAAAGTGCTCAAATCAGATGGAGGAGGAGAATCAAAACATTTTGCAAATTTTTGCAAAAGTATAACATCATAATGAAGACTACAACCAGATATACTCCATAGAAGAATGGAGTGGTTGAAAGGAAAAACTAGACCATCATGAACATGGCTAGGAGTATTCTCAGAGCAAAGAATTTGTCCAATGAGTATTGGGCTGAAGTGGTTTCCTCTTAAGTTTACATTCTAAACAAATCTCCAACAACAAGTGTCAAGAATAAAGTACCTCAAGAGGCACGGAGTGGAACAAAGTTGAATGTTTCTCACTTGATAATGTTTGGCTACATTGCTTTTGCACATATTCCTAAAGAGATAAGAAAAAATCTCGACAACAGGAGTGGAAAATGCATCTTCATAGGATATAGTGAACAATCAAAAGCCTACAAATTATATAATATAGTAACCAAGAAATTTCTGGTGAGTAGGGATGTTAAATTCCTTGAGAAGAAATCATGGAGTGATCAAGAAAATGAGATATTGGATAGTCAAAATCCACCGCAACAAATTCATGATCAAATAAAAAATTTAGAATGACAAACACATCCACCAAGATTGCCAAGATTATAGATGCAAAAACAACGAGAACACTCTGGAAATGGTTCTTCTTCCAACAATGAATCATCCACTTCAATAGAAAATCAATGAACATAAAGCATACGTGAAATTTATGAGCATAACAATGACATCGAGCAACAAGGTCATTTTGCATTACTATCCTGTCAGCGAATCTTCTTTGAAGAATAAGTAAAAGAGGAACATTGGATAGAAGCCATGAATGAGGAAATTGAAGCCATAGAAAGGAACAAGACTTGGGATCTTGTTGATTTTCCAGTAAAAAAATCCAACATAGGAGTCAAGTGGCTGTACAAAACAAAGCTAAATGAAAAAGGAAAGATTGAGAAGCATAATGCAAGGGTAGTTGCCAAAGGTTTCTCTCAACAACGTGGAATGGACTGTGGTGAAACCTTTGCTCTAGTAGCAAGGTTAGATACAATGGGGACCATTTTATTCACTGCAACTCAAAACAAATGGAAAGTCTACCAGTTAGATGTAAATTTAGCCTTCTTGAATGACATTCTACAAGAAGAAGTGTATATAGATCAACCACCTCGTTTTGAAGTCAAAGGACAAGAGGATAAAGTGTATAAGTTGAAGAAAGCCTTGTATGGATTGAAGTAAGCTCCAAGAGCTTGGTACAATCAAATTGACTCTTACTTAACCAACAATGGATTTAGCAGGAGCAGTAATGAGCCAACCCTCTATACACAATCAAATCATGAAGGTAAAATTCTCATTGTTTGTCTCTACGTTGATGATATGATTTATACAGACAATTTGATGTTAGAAGAATTTCAAGCTGCCATGAAAATAAAATTTGAGATGACTGATCTTGGTCTTATGAAATATTTTTTGGGAATTGAAGTTGAACAATCTACCCATGGTATTTTTGTTTGTCAGCAAAAGTATGCTACATATATCCTAAAAAGATTTAGAATGGATAAATGAAAGCCAACATAAAGTCCTCTTGCACTAGGATCATAATTGAACAAACAAGATGAAGGCTCAACAATTGATTCAAATTTATATAACAGGCTAGTAGGTAGTCTTATGTACCCTACTGCAACCAGACCTAACATAATGTATGCAACAAATTTTGTTTCCAGATTTATGGAATCCCCCAAGGATTCTCATTGGAAAGTTGGAAAAAGAATACTAAGGTATGTTGTAGGGACAATCAATTATGGCTTGTGGTACACAATTTATGAATATTATTCACTTACAAGGTACACACACAATGCTTTTACATGCATCATAGATGACAAGAAAAACACATCTGGTTACGTTTTTCATTTGGGTACCAATCTGATTTCATGGGCATCAAAGAAATAACCCATAGTTGCAATATTTTCAGCAGCGACATAGTATGTTGTTGCAACTTCAACATCTTGCCAAACAATATGGATGAGAAGACTCTCGAAAGATGTAACACATATGGAAAATGACCCAACTCCTACCATTGCAATGTCAAATAATCATGTATTTCACAAGAAAAGAAACCATATTGACACTCACTCTCATTTCATTCAGGAGCTTGTAAATAATGGTGATATTTTTGTTCATTCAAGAGCTTGTCAATAATGGTAATATTTTTGTTAATTCAAGAGCTTGTCAATAATGGTGATATTTTTGTTCAATTATGTGCATCAAGAAATCACTTAGCATACATCGTTACAAACAGTTAGAAAAAAGTGTTTTTGAATTTCAGAGACAACACTTGGGCATTAACAACTAAGATTAAAGAGAGTATTAGAATTAATCTAGAGTTATTCCCATTCCCTTGTTTGCCAACTCACCTAATTAGTTTAACTAAACTTCAGTTAGACATTCAATTGAGTTATTATTTCTTTCGGATTAAATAAAGATATGTTGGATCCATTTGTATTTTTGTAATCTATTTAATAGTGAGAAAGGTACCTCTGAATTTCCTATCATGTTGGTGTTTAATTGTTTGTATGCCTCTTTAAATTTATCAAATATAATATAAAAACTCGTACCTAAGTCGAACTATAACCGAGCCAAATTTTAAATTGCAGGGAACAAATTAATAGGTAAACGCCTAAACTCTATGCCCCGGCAGGGACACAATAAACCAAAAACTTTTCATATATTTAAGTGCGAAGTAATTTCTCTTCACCGACCTACTTTTTCCGTTCTTTCTCGAACTTTTATTTAGGCGCTGTTTCAAAAGTGCTATTGCAATTCACAAATAACTAGCATTTGTTTCAAAAGTGCTATTGCAATTCACAATTAACTAGCATTACTTCCTGTTCTATATTTCTGAGTGAAAAGTTGATCCAGATATGATCTGGATACTTAGACAAAAATAGTACTCGATGAGCTTTCATTTTGTTTTTATTTATTTATAAATATTAACATTATTTATTCACTAGGTGTATATCAATTGGTTTGTGTGGGGTTAAGTCTTTATTGCAATTCACAATTAACTAGCATTACTTTTTGTTCTATATTTTTGAGTGAAAAGTTGATCCAGATATGATTTGGATACTTAGATAAAAATAGTACTGGATGAGTTCTCATTTTGTTTTTATCTATTTATAAACATTAACATTGTTTACTCACTAGGTGTATATCAATTGGTTTGTGTGGGGTTAAGTCTCTATCATGTTAGATGTTAAAATCTCATAAAGAAAAAAAAGTTAAAAATAAAAACTATTTGTAAAAAAATTAAAATTTTAGTGACAACATCCCACTCATAAACAAATCATTCTTCTATCTAACATTAATGCTGTAATTTCACTTTATATAATTTCTCATATATTAATCTTGTCACTTCTAGATTCTGATGTCATTGTCAAATCCTAACCGTACGGACACACATTAGATTGCGCAGGTTCAGCTTACAAGTCACAGCTCCACTATTTTTAGTAGTATACAGGACACTTGAATCATCCCGTCTCAAACGAAATTTCGTTTCTCATATCAACCGAAATTTTGGCAAAAACAAATCGCGATTCCTGTGATGGGCGGTCTGAGTACCATTTATCCCGCGCCCTAGCTTTATTCTCACCCCATGAACACTTTGGTTGCTTATTCCATAACATAAAAATAATCCGGTTTGGATGACACATGCTGCTGCCGGGATTTGGGGAGTTATTCCAATTCCATTTCTTTGACTCCACGTCTTTTGTTACTTTGCTCACACCCATCCAAAACAAAGTGAATTCTATTTTTTGTTTCTCAATCGAAGAAATCTGGGTATCGCCTTGAACTCTACCGTGTCTTTATTCCCGAAGAAATCTTTAAAGCTACAATCATAACTTCTTAAGTTCTCTTGGAATATTTCGACCTCTTAAAAGATGTTCTTCAGACAGAATTAGTAAACTTTGGTACTATTTATATCGAGTGTCCAACATTCATGCTTCGTGCAGAAGTAACGGAATAAATAACACAACTTTTACTTTGGAACATTGGAATCTATTACTTTTACTCCACCTTCTGAGAAAGACTCAGAATTAATAATGTAATCCACCGATTGGGCGAGAGTTCCAATCCATTACCCAATCCCTACTTTCTTAAAGTAGTTTCGAGTAGTAGTTATAATTTGTTGAAGCTAAAGCTAAGGTTGGAGAGTAAAAAGAAGAAAATGAATACGATAATTCCTCTGCTAGGAACAGCCGCTGCAGCAGCAGCTCTTGCTTTCGAGGTGTACAAGAAGGTGAGGAGAGATCGTATCCTATCAGAACAATATAAACAAATTAGGGATGCAGCGGCTAAGCTTTCGGCGGCTTCCAAACAGCCGGTCACCGTTCTGGTTCTTGGATTTCAGAACCATGGTCGGAGTTCTTTTGTGAATACTATGTTCAGAGTTCTTTACAAGGAGGAAGGTCCACTGATAATGCGAGCAGAGACAGGGCCTACCAAAAATACTACAACTGCACACAGAGTGCTTAGAGTGAAGAATACGCTTCTGAGAAGCCCAAAGTATTTGATGAACGTTATCGATACTCCTTGCTTCTCAACCTCCGAGGATATCGATGAAAATGCAATCAGAAACGTTTTAAGGGGTGGACAAGGAGGAATTCAAAATAATGTATCAGAACTAGGCGATCCTTCCCCGCAGAGAAACGTTCAAACAGTGCCCGAGTGTGTTATATTGGTGGCGAAATCGGAGGATTCTTACATAGGAGGACCTGCTTCGGATCGTTTGCCTAATTTAGTGAAACTTATACGCGAGGAAGGTACTCCACATGAAATGGATTGAATTGCACTATTTCATTCAATATTTACAAATATATATAGAGATGTTCATAAGAGTGAAGGTTTTCACAGTTAATAGTTTTAACTTTTACCATAGTTAATAGTTTTACTGCTGATGAGCTTTTTAGATTAAAATGTGTCTTTACTTATCATCAGAGATAAATGAAGTTTTATGGTGAGAAAAGAGTGCCCAAAGCTGAAATATTCTTGATGATGGGTGGTTAGTGTTCATTCTCAATATATGCTGATGATGGGTGGTGAGTGTCCACTCTAAATGTTGGAAGTTTCAAAACTTAAAACACAGATTAATTTAAAGAGCTCACAGATATGTGAATAATTTGAAAGTGAAGGTTTTCACAGTTAATAATCATACTGCTGATGAGCTTTTTAGATTAAAATGTGTCTTAAGTTTTGAAACATTCAAAGTTGAGTGGAGACTCCACCCATCATCAGGGACAAAATGAAGCTTGATAATGGGAAAGGAGTGCCAAAATCTAATATATCCCTGATGATGGGTGGTCGTGTCCTATTTGGACGTTTCAAAAAGTAAAATACAGTTTAATCCAGAGAGCTCACAGAGATGTTCATAATTTGAGAGTGAAGGTTTTCACAGTTAATAGTCATACTGCTGATGAGCTTTTTAAATTAAAATGTGTCTTAAGTTTTGAAAAGTTGAAAGTTTGAGTGGACACTACACCCATCATCAGGAACAAATAAACCTTGATAATGGGAAAATAGTGCAGAAAACTGATATATCCATGATGATGAGTGGTCAGTGTCCACTCCAAGTGTTGGATGGCTCAAAAAGTAAAACACAGTTTAATCCAAAGAGCTCACAGATATGTTCATAATTTGAGAGTGAAGGTTTTCATAGTTAATAGTCATACTGCAGATGAGCTTTTTAGATTAAAATGTGTCTTAAGTTTTGAAACATTCAAAGTTATGAGCTTTTTAGATTAAAATGTGTCTTAAGTTTTGAAACATTCAAAGTTTGAGTGGACACTCCACCCATCATTGGAAACAAATAAAGCTTGACAATAAAAAAATAATGCCCAAAACTGATATATCTCTTATGATAGGTGATCAGTGTCCACTCCAAATATAGAAATTTCAAAACTTAAAACACAGTTTAATCCAGAGAACTCATCAGCAAAGATGTTCATGTTACTTAAAAGTTAAAACTAATTTACAGAACGTTACTAATTCTGTCGCTATGATAGCTGAAATAATATTGTGTATGTGGTTCATTAAAAACAGTAAGTAGGACACCCTTAACTTATATAGAATCTGATAAAAATATTATTGAGGACGTTGATGCTTTGCAGGACTTCAATTTGTAGTGGTATTGACGCACAAGAAAGATACGCAGAAGACGTCCATAGATCTCCGGGTTCTCACAAGAAGCGTTGCTCTGAAAGCGGGGACAGATTTTGTTCACTGTATAGAGAATTATGTCATAGATCATCGTGATGGGAAGAATGGTTCCACTGTGATCAGCAACGATTTCGACACTCACAACCAGACACTCAACGTTGTGAGGCAGTGCTTTGAGTATGTGAAGCAACGCCGCCAGGGAAAGCAACAAAAAATGAGCAAAGGCCATATGTGAAGCAACGCCGCCAGGGAAAGCAACAAAAAATGAGCAAAGGCCAAGGCGCTGTAGATGATCCACTTCCCTTTTACGACTCAGCTTCCGACTAACTGAACGTTTAAGTTGTGTTTTATTTAATTTAGTAACAAGTGTATGAAACATTATAGTTGAGTTTGTATTAAATATAGTACCAAACGTTAAAATTGTTCATATTGATAATGCTAATTATTAAGGTCTTAGATTTCTTTGTTTGTATCATAATCAATCAAGCAATTTTTATATGGATTGTAGATTGAAACAAAGTCAACTAAAGTCAATGATTGACTTTTCTTCACATCTATAAGACGAAATCTGCAAATTCTGTGCATCCAACCATTGATATTTATTCATTAAAAATAAATCATATATTTTGTACATAAATTAATATATGATTTAAATTAAGAATTTTTTCTTCCACATCCGTGCTTACACTATTGAGTCATTAGAACTTCTTTCAGAAAGTACCCTATATGCATCTGAAAATTCTGACATGAAGTGGTAATCTAATTTTTATTTAACAACTCACATATTTTTCAGAAGAGTTTTGGTGAAAATCCAGTTTATAATTTAGAAAATTGCAAATTTTAATGGTTGAGATTATATATTCTTAGTATCCTAGAATTTTTGAAAATATTAAATTAATTTATACATTCAAAAATACAATTAATTTTTAATTCCTAGTATCCTGAGATTTTTGAAAATATCAAATTGATTTATACATTAAAAAAATATTATTCAAAAAATGTAAAGTTAGTGAAATTCTAATAATAATTTGTCAAATTAAAACGTTTAAACTATAAAGTATAAATTTATCAATATTATAATACTTCCATATTTATGTAGTATGTATTATAGATATTTACAACTATACATACAAATTGAAAATTAAAAAACCATTAAAAAAATTATATTTTTTAAAGATTTGCTAAAACCAAAACTGCCATGTTTTATTTTGTTTTCTTATTTACGATCGTAAATGTTTTGTCCGTGGATGATGAAACTAAAAATTCCGACCAAAATATTTATATAAAGAATTTCCATGCAAATATAATATATGCCAAGTCGATTTGTAATGAACAGTCTGTGATTTGCCAGATATAATGTTATCGTTTGATGGTTGCGGCGGGAACAAAAAAATTGCAGGGTAATGAGCAACTCGAATCTCCTGATCACCTATTGTGAGGATATAGATTCATTAAAATGAATATATGGAATGATTATCTCATAATAACTCTCTATTTTTCACATTCTATGTAATACTAGGAGTGGTGCAAAAAAATCATCTTACTATTGTGTTGTGGGTCGTTTCAAACATATTATTGATTGGGGATTCTGGCCCATTTATGTTGGGCTCCCTCCCATCCCCAGGCATAGTGAAGGCATCTTCAGTGAAGAGAAAGACGGTTACCAGTATTTCACCTTACCAAAAGCATATGGGTTAGGGGAAGACTAGGATCAGGAGAAAAGGAAAGCATAAGGATGGATAAGTAAGAAAAAAAACAAGTCTCACTATCAATATTGCAAGGCCAATATATGCTATATGGATGGGGCTTGGCCATTAACAAATGCCAGAAAAGCTAAGCCTTGATACGTGAGAGGGTGCGAGATGGAACTGAATCTCTAGGGAAAAAAGGGTGAGATAAGATAGGGTTTAGCTCCATAATTCTTTGATTAGGGGTTTAAGCTAGAAAACCTACCCCTTACTTTACTTTACTTCTCTATCAATAATGGAAAGATGCAATCCAGACATACACTAAACCCAGGTCAGCGTCTTCGTATCATTTTCTAATCCTGTTTTCTCACTTTGAAATTTTACAATTAGCAGAAGCATCAGTGGGAACCCAAAGATATATCTTGCAGATATCTTTCCCGTCTTTCCCAATAAGTGACTGTCTAATCGGTGAACTATGTGAGAGTGTGAGCATGTGAAGCACCCAACAGTGGTCCAGAATGAATCCTATTGTTCAAGTAATATCCATACAGCTCTGCCATCTGGACGAAATGAATGAATTCTTGTGTTTATACTCATGTTGTAATCAGAGAACTCACACACAAAGAGACATGAAGAACATACAAAACAGCTTGTCTATTGCATTAGAGGCATGAGTATTTATACAAGGGTGAGATGAGTTTCACCGTTGATTAGTTTCAAGATCAATGGCTGGAATTGCTTCTTCCAAATGTTTCTAGTTCTTTCAAGAGTTTACCGAAATCGATGAAGTCAGTGCATTTATTGCAGGTTTATCTCTATCAACTACTAGACTGGTTGTTTAATTAATTTCTAACAATTGTTGAAGCTATATCTTTTCCTAATATGCATTGAAACCACTCTTGTATGTTTACCTCATCGCTCTATCTATTACTACTTTCTTTTCTCTCACCACTGAGGCACACAAATCACATAGTTGAAGCTCTCACATATCAACACACATATCAACGTTGGTGAATATGGTGTAAAATAAATGATGTTACAACTTGGTCGTCTCACAGCAGTCGTGGATTCCCAATAGCTTCGAACAACCTGTGAGTTTTCGGATTCCCAACAAATTCGAACAATGTGTGAGTTGAGTATTTATATTTGATTAAAGTATTTAGAATTGATTAAAATGAAAGACTTAAATTTGAAAAAGGAAATCATTCCAAAAATGTTGAGATTACCAAATGTAAAATAGGATCATCTTACATTTAAATTACAGAGGCTGTTTCTCAAATGTAAAATATGATCCTCTTACATTGAAGTTGCAAAATACGCTCATCTTACATTGAAGTTGCAGAGACTGTTTCTCAAATAGAAGAAGTTGAGATGCATTGAGTGACCTTGGTCGAGCCACCTTGTTTGCCATATCTTTGCTCTGCTCTGTTCTTTCGTATCTACTCTTCTGTCTCTTTATAGAATGGAATTACATTGAATTTATGGTGGGCTTGATGAAACAAAATTTTTGTAGGTCTTCTGTCTCTTTATAGAATGGAATTACATTGAATTTATGGTGGGCTTGATGAAGCAAAATTTTTGTAGGTTGCAAGTGGTGGAGGATGTATCATGAAGGGGTGGCTCTATGTAGCTTTCCGAGTGGGCTGATCTCGTGCTGTAGTTTGTGCAGCTTGTCGAGTGGACTTTCCTCGTGATGTTGTTCATACACTGCCCTTGTTGTCGTTTCTACATTGCATTTCCCAAGAATCTGTAGCATATCCGGCATTGCATTGTTAGACCATACACTGCCCTTATTATCGTTTCTACATTGCACTTCCCAAGAATCTGTAGCATATCCGGCATTGCATTGTCAGACCTTCAATTGCATATTGAGCCTGCATAAGAATTTTATTTTTTAAAATGATTTGTTCTTACCTACAATTATCCCAAAAAACGAATACACCAGGGACCAATTAAAAATTTCATTCTTGAAATTTCATAAATGAAAAATTAAATTTGGTTTTTCAAATAAATGTAATTAATATATATTTTCACAAAACAAAAATGGAGATGTGTGTAAATTTGGATTGAATTAATAACGAGTCAAGGTAGTTTGACTACTCACTGATTGTTATAGTCCCTGGCAGAGGGAGGGACTAATAACGGATAAGGAATATGCTTATATAAGTTTATTACATGAAAATTTTGGAACAAAATTTCTATTATAGATGTGTGAATATTTGGTATAAAGGTTCTATGAGTGGATCATTATCTATTGTGAATGAGTGTAATGAAATTATTTAGTGGAAAGGTTTTGATTTTTGAAGTATTAACCTATTTTTTTTAATGTACAACTTCTTGTCATATAAGGGGTTGTTATGGAAATGCCTTGAAAGCAAATGAATATGAATATTTTCCTCATAGTGAAAAGGTTGTTTGAAATACAAGAAATGAGATATAAGAAGAATGAGATATAAGATGAATATTTTTTTTATCTATAAATGATTTTCATGTCAAAGTAATTGTGATGATCTTCCTCTTAGTGAGGAATTCTGAGGCACGGTCAATAAAATGGAGGAAGATGAAGATAATACTTCTTATGAGGAGTTCAATAGTAGCATAAATGAGGAAGAAAGCATTGAATATGTTCTTCTACCAAATAATTTTATGACT
>CBVK0100891840.1:0-19205 GCA_900067695.1 Picea abies | reverse complement strand
GAAATTACAATATACTTTTACAAGGCAATTTTTGCTTCGGGGGCTTTGCCCCCGAACCCCTGCTGGGGGCCTGCTTGCCCCTAGACCCCCCAGCCGGGGGGATGGACCCCACAGAGGGGGTACCCCCCCTCTGCACTCCCCCGCGTGGAAGAGTGTACATACTTCTGGGGTGTAAATACTTCATGGGGTATAAATACAGCCGAAAGCAAGGACCTCTGAATTAGGAAGATAATGAGGCTCCACAACCAACAATAGATTGGGTAGAGAGTACAGTGGATTGGAAGAGCACATCTGGTTGTTGTTTTACCATGGGGTTTTCCATGGTTTCCGGGTGCAACAGGAAACAAATCTCTTTGGTCTTGAGTACCACAGAAGCAGAGTATATAGCATTGAGTGTGGCATTCTGCGAAGCAATGTGGCTTTGCAAGTTTCTAGTAGATTTATTTGATCATGAGATGAATCCTATATTATAACTAGAGCTGTGTGAAGCTCTATGAGAACCTTGTGTTTCATTGAAATAGGTCGAGATAAAATATGATTATATCAGAGATGTGGTGCAGAGGAAAACAATACACATGCAATACCTTCCTACACATGAGCAGATTAAAGATATCTTCACCAAACCACTTGCCAAAACAAAGTTCGAGTACTTCCACGAGAGCCCTGGATTGGTGAATATTACTTTCGTATTTGAGAGGGAGTGCTGAGGATTACTGTCAAGACGAAGTTCAAGTACTTCCTTGAGAGACTTGGCCTGGTGGAGAATGCCTCCCTAGATGAGAGGGAGTGTTGATGATTACAACTACATGAGACATCCTCCAGGACACAGACTGAGTGAGTAGGCATGAGAGAGAGCCCATGAGATGGATGTGTGGTTCCTCTCTAAGACAGAGATGAAACATTGTTCCCCTGTGTGAGGTGGTGAAGCCCATGAGCTGGGTGTGTGGTTCCTCTCTAAGACAGGGATGGAATGTTGTGTGTCCTTGTGTGGAGAATCCCATGAGTTGGGTGTATCGTTCTGAGATAGAGATGAAACAATGTATTGTCCTCCTCTGTGCAGAGAGTTGAGATGATGTGATACTCCATATAATTCTCCTATGTAACGTAGTGAGAAAGATATCCGTTGATTTGGATGTGCCTATGGTTGAGCACATGTGAACATGATCCTAGTGGCTGAGCACTAGTGAGTGTGGTTGTTTTGTGAGTCGTAGTGAGATAGATATGTGGACATCCCTGTGGCTAAGCAGAAATGGATGTGCCCCTAGTGGATGAGCACTAGTGGGTGTATGAGATCCCTTGCTATATTGTACAAGAGTTAGACTTACCTATAACCCTATTTGTGATATAAAGGGTACAGGTCGGCTCCACCATAAAGTGAAAGATAATTAATGTAAAAGATAATTAATATGGTAATTATTAATTATATTATGAGTTATTGAGGCCAGCCCTATTGTGCCAATAGACACTACTATTGACAGGTTTAGTCTAATATAAATAAAGGTAAATTCCCCATTGAGGAATTATAATACAAGTGTGAGTTTGGAAATTTCAGTAAACACTTATACTTGGGAAAAGTGTGCACCTTTCTTGGGCACTAGTATTCTAGATTTTGTGAGCACCCTTTTGTGTGCTAGGCTTATGGCGTGGGAGGTCTTTCTCTTGAATAACATAGCAAAGAATTGGATGGGTTTTCTTCCCTTGTTGAGAAGGGTTTCCCAGGATACTTCTTCTATACTTGTGCATGGTGTTTCTTCTTGTGATCTTGGTTGCTACAAAAAATTGTTATGGTTTAAGTAAACTGCTAAAAATGGAATGAAATTCATGCTTAAGCATAGCTTATTGAAAAATCAACAGTACATCCCTCGCTAAGAGGGAGTTTTAGCTTTTTAGCTGAGGAGGTACTCTGCATGTTTTGTCTTGTATGCAGATGTTACCTTATGTTGACACTACTAGGCACTTAACTTTGTAATGGGTTTTTATAAAGTTGTAAAGTGGTTCTTTTATTAAAGTGACTTTTTAATAAAGTGTACCTTCTAATATTAAAGTGACTTTATTTCATAAAGTGCACTTATGTAATAAAGTGAAATGTACTTTAATATTTTAAGTGATTTATTTTGGAGTGAATGAATCATGGCCCTTGATCTTGTAAAGGCAAGATTAGATCTTGGCCTCTGGATTTAGGGTTGGAGAAGGTGGAAAGACACTTTGGAGGGAAAAGGTCATTTTCAGACTATAAGAGAATGCATTAGGTAGTATGCAAGATACATTGAGAGAGGCTTGGAGAGGAAAGTGAGCAGATTTCCTAATAGAGCTGGGGTGCAAATCCCAAGGAGACATTTTTTGTTTTGAAGTGTTTCTGTTTTATTTTGCTGGTACAGACCGTACTGTATGGATCCATATAGCACATACAACAATAAATTAGGGAACAAAAATCGAGGCAAGGTTTGGCACGGTTTTTGAGGTAGCTTTTGGTGAATTTGCTGAAGGAGGTCGGCCATAGATAAGAACATACATCAACGTGTTCTGGACACATTTTACGAGGTGTTGTTTTCAACAAATCCATATAGTTGTACGGATTGTGGCACGATTTTCAAGGCAGATTTGTGGTGAGACTATTTTGTGATGTAAGTGGTTTTTCTTTTGTTTGGAAAATGTGTTGTGGTTGTTGATAAATCTTTCCTAAAGCTAATAGAATCTCTTTCTCTCATTGGTTTTCCGTGGTATTTGCCTAAATTTATGAGTTATTCATGGTTGATTGAATGGTGTTCATTGTGTTTATTTTGTTGCATAATTACTTAGCAATGTGTATTTCTGCTTATGATAATTTTCTAAATATAGGTTTTAGACATTTGAGAGTTCATGCAAGAGAGTTATCTCTAGGTTGCTAAGTGTATGAGAGAATATTAGCTTGATTCTTGTAATTAAAATTTATAGGTTAAAATATATTTACACATATATAAGATAATCATATTAAAATTCAAATATAAATAACTTCTTCCTCTATCTTTTAATTAATATAAAAATAACATTCATATTTAATTTCAAGGATAAATATAAATAAATTTAATTTTATGTAATAAATTACAAACATTATTTTCATAAACTATAAAACATAACACACTAGTTAAGATATATATCAACAAACACACCACTTCATTAACCGTGAGAAATCTTGAATACACTAGACTCACACAAGTTACACAAACCATTCCAGTCAACATAAACCATTCAAGCTAAGCCTAATATGAGAAAACTTAGAACAAATAGAGCACACTAACCATTAAAACCAAACTTAACTTAATATGAGAAAACCTAAAGTAGCTACAACCTTACACAAACGATTTACAAATCTGATTCGCAAACCCCATATTTTGCCACATATCGCTTTCGATTGTTCCATTGGAATCCTTCCCATGTCAATCGCTGATATTATTATCAGCGAACACCTTTTCAGAGATGGGAACGTGGAAAAGGAGTGTTCTCGATCGCATGACTGATTTCTGCTTGAAATCGTTGCATGGCAGCAGAGGCCAAGCAAATGGGAAACACTATTCCCTCCACGCCGCTTCTATTGCGATGTGGGATGAAGAAGCTCATCAGGCCCGGGACTACTCCCACTCCACCTTTTGCAGGCCCTCCGTAGGCTGCTCTTCCCCACCCGAAATCCACATCTCTGAAGCCGATTTTGGTAACGTCCGAGCCGAAAAAGGAGCCCACGACTGTAAAGTGAGGGCGCCCTCTCAATTCCATTAAATCTATCGCTGATCGAACGTACTCGTCGTTCACAGCCGTTTTTCTTCGTTTATCAATCTCATAGCGAAAGACAGAGGTTTGTCTGTCAGCTCTCCTGCGGTCGTCTTAGCGCATGCAAGGCTTATCCCATTCCCGTAGAACCCTTCAAGAAGCGGCGGGTCGGATTTCCTGCGGGCATTCACAGTGAATATGAACCGAACTTCCTGCTCTGGGGGCAGTTGGACAGCCTTGGTTCTCAAACGCCAGAAAAAGGCCGATAGAACTTCAAAGGTTGAGCACTTGCCTTGCCCTACTGCTTGCCTCTTGAGCGACTCGATCTCCTTGTGTCCGAAGAAGAATGAACTGTGGATCAGTTCGCTAGCGGGCACCGTCTGCCCGTATTTGTCTTCTATTTGGTCGTATTCATAGAGCGGGAATTTAACAGCGGGATTCGTTGGGGGACGGAGGTTTTCCCTTTTCCAAACCGGAAGAACCGAAGGCCTGATCGCCTCCTTCGCCATTTCGGCAAGAGCGTTCATGAACTGAACGAGGCCATGTGCGTCACTAATGGTGTGATTCAAAGCGAAGGCGAATATGAACCCTCCGCATCTCAGGCGCGTTACCTGAAATATCATCATAAGTACTACGTTCAGAAGGCACAATACCACCGCGAAAAATAACAAAGGCAGGCGAATACGAATTAAATTAATCAAAGAAAATCGACTCAAAGCATGAATGAATTAACCTGAATATGAAGGAGAGGAGAATTGGTAATAGTCTGTGATCCCGGCACGTCATGCAGCAGATCTTGCCAACAGGGAAGGGACGGATGGAGGTCTCCGAATTCCTCCAGAGCAACGTCCGCATCGGCTTCCATAAACAGCACGCCTTCTCCCGTGCACTCTACCACAAGCTTACTGGTGGGTGCATCTCTGACTCTTCCGGCGAATGGGTGGTAGAACACTAAAACCTTGGCCAGCCCTTCTCTGATAACTCTGGCGGGATCCTCACCCTTCTTCGAGGGGTCGAACTGATAGAACTGAAAGACGGGAATATAAAATCTCAGAGTTCATTGATCATCGATATTGGAAAGATATAGAAACTCTTTTGGAGTAGGAACGGAAGGAGCGACGAGGACGGCCGGCTTTCTGGTGACCTTGAATTGCAGAGATGCCATGAAATCAAAGTTGTGGATTGTCAGCCGAAGCCGTAGGAAATAGCTGAGCGGCGTTAGAGACCTTGAGGCAAAGGAAATGGAAGATTTGCAGGTTATGGCGCTGAGACTGAATGGGTTATACCTTATAAGTATTTAAATGTCTTCAAATCCCATGGGTGACCCTGATGGTAATGGTGCGAGAAACTTGTGAACACAGAATCCCTTCATGTGCGTGCGTTGTAATTTTTTTTTTTAAATAATAGTATATCTTCATGGCACATCATTACTTTTTGTGTATAGCTTTATGGCACAACATACTTTTTCACATTTACCAATTTCTTAAAAAAATTAAGAATATCAATTTATCCACTTTGGCTGGCCTCCGCCCCGTGAAAGATATCTCAATAAATTTAACAATATCAATTCATCCACTTTGGCTGATAGTGATTTCTATATCTTTTATTATATGTTTGCTGCTATTAATAAGGATATACAGTTTGTTGTGCAATATTCAATGCTGCTAGAAGTAAGTATATACATCCTTGGATTACATGATAATAATTTATTGAATAATATTAAATATTGTGATAAATGAATATATATATATATATATATAAATGAATATATATATATATATATATATATATATATATATATATATATATTATATATATATATATATATATATATATATATATATATATTAAAATTACAGGAATCAGCTTGCTAAACAGTATTGAATACTATAACGCAAACAGATATATACATCCTCAAATTATCTATAATCTTAAAATATATATACCCTTATGCTACAACATTCAATATTGCTAAGCAAATTGTATATTACTCAAAGTATGATGGTGGTAGTACTACACTTTCATACCCTTCCTAAGCTTTTGAGGAAATATGTGGTGTGAGAATTTTTCAGACCAAAGATTAACACTTTATATTGGAATTTGGAAACAAGTGTTATCTGTTGATTTGATTTGATTTGATGATTTGAAGGGATTTTTTCTTAATTGGTGATTGGTTCATAAGCGTGAAAATATGTGGTGTGAGAACTTTTTGGGCTTATCACGAGTACTCAAATTAATTTTGGAAGAATTTTTTCTTTGAATGTGACGTACGACATATTCCTTAACTTTAATGTATTGACTGACATACATTACTTATTATACCTGCCGATAGGTTGGTATATAGCGATGAGTTCACCTTGACTATACATTAATCTATTCATTTGACTCAAAATTTGTATACTTTTCTAATGTCATATTTTCACAATGGATTTTTTTTATTTATTTCAATTATTTAAAATCTTTTTGGCAACATCCCATTCGCTATTGAAACGAATGTCTTATTGCCAAACCGACGATGGGGTCCTGACATGTCGCTACAGTCGATGCACTGCAGATTAGAGCCCTTGTCAGTATGCTCCTCCTGTCGTTTGGCAGTCGACGGCTGTCACTGCAGCCCTTGTCAGTAATAAATTTACGGTCAGCCTTTCTACAAAAATCGGCAAACTGCAACCTTCCTACAAAAATCGGCGAACTGCACAACCTCCGCGAGATAATCGTCAGCACTGATTTACTCTCCGGTGCTTTGCCTCCTAGCTTGGGGAAGCTGCAACAGCTCGGAAAGCTGGACCTTGGCAATAACCTGCTAAGTGGAGAGCTTCTTACTGAAATTGGCTCTTGCAAGCAGTTTGGGGAGATCGATCTTTCAAAAAACCAAATCTTCGGTTCTATACTTTGTCAGTGCTTAATTATTTGGACCTTTCTGACAATCTTCTCACCGGGTCGATTCCTTCCGAGCTCGGGAATCTGAAGCTGAATCTGACGACCTCTGTGAATGAACTTAAGATATGCTTGTTTTCACATTTTCTGGGATGATCTTGATGTGTATCTGTTTTTAACGCTGCATTTCATGTTGTTTTTAAAAATCCAATTTCATTATGGCTTCGCAAGGCTTGGTGTATGATTTAGATGCTTTCTAGTGTTGTCCACTCTACATCCCAAATAGGGGATCCATAATCAACGGTATGTACAGATCCATCTATCCATATTAACCCTGGTTTTGCTATGGTGAGTTAAAAGGTACTAACTTTCTTAAATAGCGATCAACTAAATGTTTTTGTACGACTCCACTCCCTGGAATTCAGGATATTACTCTTTATTTTGGCTACTTATTATCATGTGCGATGATTCCAGCGATGTTGAACTAACTGATTATGATATTGCTCTGTATTGGGCTGCTTGTTATTATTGTGTGCGATGAATCCAGTAATGTTTAACTAAGTTATTAGCTATAAGAAAAGATTGTGATAAGCTAGTCACAATCACTTGGCCTACTTTTTTTTATATAGGCACATAAATGCCATAAGCATCATTCGTGCCAAGATTTTTAAAAAAGGGAAAAGGAAAAAGATCCGTCTTATTTCAGAATCACTTCGTTTACGTGGTTGTGAAGGTAGATATATGTACTAAGCATCATTCTAGCACAAGAATAAAGAAAGAGATCTGAGCCTTATTGTCACAAAATTGTAAAATTGATTCCTCTTGTTTCCCAAATTCTACGTGATCCTACTTGTTTTTCCAAATTCTGCTAGAGTTCTTTCTAACTTCATGCCGGGTACTGTTGTGTTTTGTCCATGTATGAGGTTCATCTTGTCCTTGGTTTGACTTGATCTTGTGTTTGTTTAATTGCCAAATGCGAGTTTCATTTTTTGATTATTCTATTCCCGAATGCGGGGTTCTTCTTGTGCTTATTTTATTTAGCGGAACTGCTTACTATTTTTCCTACTTGTTTGAATTTTGTAGGAGGGTTGAAATTTCGAAAACATTCTACAGGTTAAAATTCACTAAATTAACAAGGTACTGCTATAAATATAATCGTATTTGATGGACAAACCTTGAATTCCAACACTAATGTGCACTGATTTCTTCACTCTGTCCTTGATATTGATGTTGGGGTATTGGGTCTCCGTTAACATTGGTGTGCAGTGTCATGCTTTTAGTACAATTCTTACCCTTTTTTTTGGTTGAGGACGTTGTTTCTTATTATGTGATTATTTTTTCACCTGCGATTCAATTTGTTTAATGTTTATATTTGAATTGGTCTTGTAGAGCTATCTTTGCAAATCGAATAGGAAGACAATCTTATGCTAATCTGGCTTTTCTTTAGATTTTGAATTAGTTCATCGGAGTTTTTGACAAATTTACATCTTGCATTGTGCAGAATACACCTACACACTCAAAGTGAATGAAAAAAGTGACATCTATAGTTTTGGAGTGGTGATCTTGGAGCTAGTGACCGACAGGCAACCAACAGATCCAGAATTTGGAGAGAGCAAAGATCTTGTGAAGTTGGTGTGCAATAAAATAGAGAAAAATAATGGATTGCATGAAGTGTTAGATCCCAAGCTTGTGGATTGCTTCAAGGAGGAAATGGCCATGGTTCTTAATGTAGGAATCCTCTGCACAAGCACCCTGCCCATCAACAAGCCATCAATGAGGGGAGTCGTACATATGCTGCAGGAAGCCAATCTCCAGCACAAGGCCAAGGCAACCGTCAAGGATGGAAAATAGTCTTCTCACTATTACGTGGAACCCACAACTTGCATTGTATAGGCATGATGGTAATTGTATCTAACCTGGACTTTTCTTCTATGCAGGGCCTCCATATTTACTGTCGTTTTGTAGTTTCTAAGTTTGTTTAGGTTTGTTCATGTATAACCTTTTCAATCCAACCCTAATACTGATAGTACAAAATCGAAGCTTGCCCCTGTAACTTTTTGGGCATCATTCTCCACGAGAGTATAATGGTTATAGGCGCATGTATCTACCCAGTCGTGGGAAATTGTGCTGTTGTGTTGTTAATAAATCTACCCTCCAAGTTAGTGAGTAGTGGTGGTCTAGCTAAGACTCAAAGTTTTCTCTTACTCCTTGTCAAACAGCTTGTGGAAAGCACAGATCGATACCATCATCATCATCTATGTAGAGTCTTGTTAATGAGCTCCTCCCGCTCTACTCTCCTTGGGCAGAGGCGTTTAATTTTAAGCCAGAACACAAAAGCTTTCAATGTAATAGAGCTGGCAATAAGGCTGATTTTATTGGTTGAGGCATTTAATTTTAAGCCAGAACACAAGCTTTCAATGTAATAGAGTTGGCAATCTCGCTGATTTTATTGGTTGATGCTTTAGATTTTCATTTTATGGTAATAAATGGTTGGGTTTGTCAAAGCATTTGGCTTTTTGAACTTTTTGATTGGAATGAAGCTAATAATTTTGGTGACATCGTCATTTTATGTTGTTTAAATTGCAATATATAAATGAATTCAGCGTTTTGAAAAACTCTAGTGGCATTGGAATTATACAAACTCAATAACTCAAATAAATTCCAAGAAAATTGCATTTTTTAATACATAAATGAATTCAACATTCTGAAAAACTCTCGTGGCATTGGAATTATACAAACTCAATAACTCAAATGAATTCCAATAATTTTTGGTTAGATTTCAGTAAAAACTAGAAAAATATGCTCCTAAAAACTCCAAAAAAATCTAAAGTTTTGAATAAACTAATAAAAATTCAATAATAGAAATTCAATGATTAACACTGACTTTTTAAAACCATATTATAAAATGAAAATGTTCATTTCTGATGTATTTAATCATTCTTCGTATTAAATCCCAATCATTTATGATGTATTTAATCATTCTTTGTATTAAATCCCAACCAGTATGTATTTTGCTGTGTTTTTAATAAATGTTCCCTCCGACTTAATGAGTAGTGGTGGTTTGACTAAGACTCAGAGTTTTCTCCGTGTCAAACACTACAAGGAAAGTACAGATCGTTACCATCATCGTCATCTTGGTATTAATGAGTTCCTCTCCTCTAGCTATACTGACTTCTGGTAGAAGTATTAAATTTTGGTCTTGTATAACTATTATATGTTTTGGTTTTTTTATAGGGTGATATAAATCTACACGAAATCACAATTTTCTGTTGTTTAAATTGTATTTTTGAATGCAGAATTCAGCTTGCTGAAAAACCTTGAACACTCAGATTATACAAAATTAACCACTCAAATCTGTAGATCCAACAATTTCTAACAAAATTTAAGACAAAATAAAATAGAAAATATCCCTAAAAAAAACCAAAACTTAGAACAGCTAAATTAAAACTTTAATTTTAAACCAAAACACTGAAATTTCCCCTATAATAAAGCTCGTCTTGGTGAAGAAAATATTAAATAAATGTATTATACATTTCTATAATATTTTTCCCACCCTCATGGCAATCAAGTTGATTTTGTTGGTTGCTGCTTTAGAGTCTCATTACCGGTAGTCTTAAATGGTGATTTGGTAGAAGTTCAATAATTTCTAAAATTTCTGATTTTGTTGGTTGTTGCCTTAGATTTTCATTACCAGATGTCATAAATGGTGATTTAGTAGAAGTTCAATGATTTCTAAAATTTCAAGATATATTTAACCATTCTTCCTATTAAATCCCAACAGGATATGAGAACAAAATTGTAACAAGAATATGTTACTTTCTAACATTACAGGATGTAAAAGTTAATTCTGTTTCAAATTCTATAAATATCTTTGTCACATATCAACCTTTCACAAATCTATTTTAACTTCTCATGCACTTGGAAATTGACTTCCCTCAGTAATACCATTCATTTGACAACCTAAACCCCGACCATAACACTTTCATTTTTTTTATACTATAATGGCAATAACACTTTTTTTTATATATATATACCATATTGGCAAATAGTAAGCATTAGCATGCATATATATTGCACAACTTAATTAATTAATTAATTAATTTTCTTTTTAATATTTTTTTTCAATAATTTTGTGGCAAATCCGATCAAAATAAATAGAATTGCATATTTCTACAATTAAGATTATATATAAGTAAAGGAATTTTTGAAATCATTATATTAAACATGTTACAGTCTAAACCCAAACCATAACACTCTAAAAATGTCAATGTATAGACCTATTAACGCATAAACTTTTTAATTTTCTAAAAAGATAGCTTTGGCTTTGTAAGCTTTATTTAAAATGGGTTGATCATTATTCCAAAGCATTAGACTTTGGCATTGTTTTCATGTATTCAGACTTTGGCAGGTATTTGCTACCATGTAGCCTTGTCTTATATGTCTTATATGGTGTCTTGACTGAGTTTGGCACGATTTCAAAAGTAAGAGCATTTTACTTTTGGGTAAATGGTTTTTTCCATTCAATATTGGGGTTGGTTGGGATTTTGACACGATTTAAATTTGAAATATATAAAGATTTATTTATTTATATTTTAAAAGAAAAATAGAGATTCAAATTTGATTTTTTTTTTAATGTATATTGAAATGTGTTAAATTGATTACTTTATGAATGATCAATTATGTTATTTCAAGTGATATAGTTTTTTTTAAATAAGAATGATGGTTCAGTGAACATTTGTGGATAGTAACCAGTTATGGTTGTTCCCACTACTCAAAATATCTTTAAGAGTTTGAATTTTTTATTTTTATAAATTATTTTCAATAAAAAAATAAAAATAAAAAAATATTATTTTGTATGTATATTGAAATGTGATCAATGGTTTTGAAGTATGAGTTTATTATTATTATTTTTTTAATATAGAAAGAAAACAGATTAACTTCTTAAAATTTTTATGTTACTTTGTTAGAGATATATCTATTTTATTAATGACAATTTTGAATGTTTTATTTTTTTCTAATACAATTATCATCAAAATTTAGCAATGCAATTATTTGCTAAATAACAATTTTTCATTGTTTAAATTTTATTTTTAATTATATTATTAATTCTAATAATTAAAATTTACTTTTCTAACAATCCTAAATAAATTATTTTAAATAACCAGGCAGGTTTCATTTGCACGTCCTAATATACAATTACATTTAATTAAAAGACTTTATGAATAAAAACTAGAATGTTTATACATTAAATTAAAAAATTCTATGAATAAAAACTATGCTGATACGATGACTCGGATTATTACAAGTTTTTCTTGCTTTAAAAAAAATAAATATAAATATAATAAGTTCTTTCAAAACAACTTAGCACACGACTCTCAAAGCATATGTTAAAAAGTAAATTTTGTTTGTTTGAAATTATATGAATGCGATATTAAGACTTAAAGAATATAGGTTAAAGAAATGCAAATGGATATGCAAGGAAAATGAAATTATTTAAATAGTTTTATATATTCATATAAGCAACACAATGCGCTTGAAAAATACATCACACATTATATTTCATTTAAAAACAAAAACTCAAATATAAACATAATGTATTCGAAATAGTGTTTGAGTTTATAATTTCGTATGTAAAAAATAACGATGGTTCCTAGTTTGAAATTGTGAGGTGTATAAAAAGAATAGAAAATTGGATGTAATTCGTTACTAATAAGTTTAAATGAGTATCCATATTACAAGAATATTTTAAAAATTTAAAGGGTATGACCTTATTACATTGAATGTTGAGGCTTATTTTCGAGTATATAAGAGTACTTAAAAGAGATGTTAGTGTATATTGTTTTTAAGAATTAAAAAAAAAAAAAAAATTATAAATTAATTTTTTTGGGCTAAAAGTTTTATGAAATGTCGATTATTTTTGGGGATATTTGTTTGAAATCTAGTGGAAAATTGTTAGATTTGTAGATTTGAGTGATTATTTCTATATAATCCAAGTGTCCTGAAGTTTTTTCAGCATGTTGAATCTATTTCTGCATTCATAAATAGATTTTGAACAACAATCAATAGTGATTCATGTAAATTTATATCGCTAGATTTCAGCGAAGAAATCCATTTCGTAGAACAACTAGACAACGCGTAAATTAACAACACACATATATAGTAAAATGGGGTAACAGATGTTCTTGACCATGAGGCCCACTCAAGGTTTACTGAATTAACAAAAGGGTTTAGATGAATTCTTTAAAAATGTAAAAGGGAGTCATTCCATTTACCTTTATTAAAATTTGAGTCGAAGCCACAAAAATTTGGTATGGACATAATTGATAATTTTAATGGTTCTAGAGCATCATAAGATTGAAAGTCTTTGATCAAACAAAAAGGCACAACTAAATCCTGAGACTTCAAGGGAATCTGTCATGAACCAATTCTATAGATTATGGGGTATGTAAAAGAGCAAGATTTCAAATGCTATCAACTTAGACAAAGACCATGACAATGAATTTAAGAATATACAATTGTGTTTTGAATGAAGAACACCCAACTAGGTAGCAATGAGTATGATAGGAAGTGATCATGACGTACTTCACCAGGTTGTTCACCCAGATCAGGAAGGAGGTGATTCTCTTTGAGGCCAAGATCCTTGATGAGGCATATAAGAAGGATATGCAAATTGAAGGAAAATGAGGTAGGAACCATGAGCTCTTCCAAAACACAAGAAATAAATATCTAACAAGGAAAAGGGAAGTAGAAGGAAAATAATGATTTTTTCAATGCCATATAGAAGAAGGACATACATTGTGAACACTAGAACAATGATGGTAACAACGATGGCCATTGTTGAGAATTACATCTAGAGCTTATTCCTAAGATCCATACTAGAAATACACTCTTCAAATTTAAAAAAATTGAAGTTAAGGAGATAGAAGGAGCATCAAATGTCAATGATAGAGATTTGTTGATGGCTCAGTCGAAGACCACTAATGTAGAAAAAGATAATATTTTTAAGAATAAAAACCCAACTAGAGTAAGGAAGTTAATTTATATCATTGAGTAAAGGTCCTTCTAGGCATAGTGAGGGAGAAGTTGTTACATGTGAAAATCCAAATCAAGAAGACAATGTAATATTCCAGATATAAAATAGTATGCAGAACATAAATAATTAGCTAGAATTGACAAATAAACAATGATATAACCAGAACAACACCACAATAATACAAGAATAATTCCAAAATAACACCAGAAAGAGCACTTTGATTACTGAGAGTAATGTTCACTTGCCTCTTCGAGGGGGAAACCTCCAACAGAGAAGAGATCTATTACAATAATATCCAAGACAAAACTTTGCATACCCTCTACTCCTATTTATACTAAATATGTCTATCCAGAAGAACAATCTAGAGGAAGATCCTTCTAGAAGTGGAAGATTCTATTAGGTCTTCTTACATTTGACTTATTCCTCCTTATTGCTAGGCCTTATTCATATTGACCTTTATTACATGGAAAATTATTAATCTACCTACATGAGGGGTTAGGTCCCTAACATGTCCTCCCCCTTAAAAATAGCCTTGTCCTCAAGGCTTGAGATGAGGGAATTGTTGCAGAATGGTATCTGGTTCCCAAGTGGCATCTGTTGGAGTTGTGTCTTTCCACTGGAATAACACTTCTTGGATGGTACGTTGATGCAGATGACGTCCACGTTGGTCCAAAACTACTTGTGGTTGTAGCCAAATGGAGCCTTCTTCGTCCAAATCGGGAAGGTTGGTTTGAGTTTGGCATTTAGTTCCAATCACCTTCTTTAAGAAGTAAACATGAAAAACATGATGGAGCTTAGAATGATTGGGAAAAAATAACTAATAGGCCACCTATCCCACATGCTTGAGAATGGTAAAAGGACCATAAAATTTGGGCGTCAGTTTCTAACAATGGTCAACCTTGAGGGAATTTTTCTTATAAGGTTGCAGTCGAAGAAACACATGATCTCCTTTTGCAAATTGATGTTCAGAGAAACCTTGACCTTGTTGTTACTTCATGCGATTCTAGGCCATGACCAAATTCTCTTTGAGGGTACAAATAATAGCCTCTCGAACTATAAGTGTTTGGTCAACCGCCTGGACCTTCGTGACACCTGGCAAGTATGAGAGAACATAAGGTGGTTTTTGTCCATATATGGCTTCAAAATGAGTCATGCAGGTGTTTGTATGGTAAGAAGTGTTGTACCACCATTCAACTAGTGGTAACCATTGAGCCCACTGATTTTTCCTTTCTGATGAAAAGCACTTAAAATATGTTTCCAAACACTTGTTGACAACTTCAATTTGACCATCAGTCTGGGGATGATAAGTTGCACTGAGATGCAATTGGGTGCCTTGTAGCTTGAACAATTCTTGCCAAAAATTGTTTGTGAAAGTTGGGTCGTGATCAGAAACAATAGAATGAGGCATGCCATGAAGTTTGAAGACTTGATCCATGAAAATTTAAGCCATAGTGGAGGCTGTAAATGGGTGTTGAAGAGCACAAAAATGAGCATACTTGGAAAGACAATAAGATACCACCATGATGACCGATTTATTAACCGATTTAGGTAAGCCTACAATAAAATTCATAGAGATATCCCTCCAAATAGCAGGTGGAATAAGAAGCAGTTGTAGTGTGCCAGGAGCTTTAACTGTTTCTCCCTTGTTGCATTGAAAAACATCACATTCTTCCACAAAATTGTGAACTTCTTGTTTCATACTATCCCGAAAAAAAGAACATTTGACCCAGTCATAGGTTTTGGCAAACCCTGAGTGCCCAGTGGTGGGTGCAGCATGAAGCTAAGAAAGAACCATGGATTTAAGTTTTGACTATTTACTTAAATATAAACAACATTTGTATCAAAGCTCATCATTGTGCCAAAAGTACCCTGGGGAAACTAGAGAATTGGTCTGCAATTGTTGTATCAGATGTGAAATTTTGGGATTGTGTAGCCATTCTTGGGGAACAACTTAGAGCCAATTGGGTACAATGAAGGAGAGAGAAAAAAGGGTCCCTTCATCTTCATGTTTTCTAAAAAGTGCATCAGTAACCACATTGTCTTTTCCTTTCATGTAAATGATCTCATAATCATATCCAAAGAGCTTAGTCACCCATTTTTGTTTCTCTGGGGAGGAAAGGTGTTGTTCCAAAAACTACTTGAGGCTTTGATGATCTGTCTTAATTTGGAAGCATTGCCCCAATAGATAAGGGTACCAAAGATCCATGACATGTAGTATAGCCAAAATTTCTTTTTCATAGATTGATTTGCCCAAATTTCGCTCTGACAGTTGTTTGCCAGTAAAGGCCAAAGGTCGACCCTCTTGCATAAGGACTTCTCCAATTACTTTCCCTGAAGCATCACATTCTAGGACAAAGGTCTTTGTGAAATCAGGAAGGTTCAATACTGGAGTCGTGCACATGGCCATCTTCAAGGTTTGAAAATCCTGAGAAGCTTTGTGAGTCCAAGTCAAAGAATTCGTTTTAAGGAGAGTAGTGATAGGTGCCACAATAATTCCATAATTCTTAACAAACTTTGCAATAATAACCCGTTAAACCTAGAAATCCAAGAAATATTTTGAAAGTCTTTGGGTGAGGCCAATCTTGCATAGCTTCAATATTTTTAGGATCCACCCTGACACCGGCGTTACCAACAAGATGGTCTAGGTACTCGACTTCTAAGGCGCCAAAATCACATTTATATTGTTGGAGGAAGAGTTGGTGTTGAGAGAGTAGATGGAGAACTCGATCCACATGAGCAAGATGGGTTGTCCAGGTTTTACTAAAGATGAGGATATCATCAAATTAAACTAAGACAAAATGAAGGAGAAAAGGATGGAAGACATGATTCATGAGGCTTTGGAAAGTGGAGGGAGCATTACACAAGTCAAAGGGAACGACAAAAAAATCATAGTGGCCCTGATGAGTTCTAAATGCAGTCTTAGGATTGTCTTCCTTGTTCATGCATATCTAGTGGTATGCAGAACGAAGATCAAGGGTAGTAAAGAACTAGGCGCCACCAATTCATCCAAGAGGTCATCAATGACATGAATGGGAAATTTTTCTTTAATGGTGAGTTTGTTGAGGGCACGGAAGTCAGGACACATGCACCAAGAACCTTCTTTCTTAAGGACCCTGACCATAGGAGAATATTAGGGGATCATAGTAGGGTGGATGTAATATCCCTCGGTAGTGCCCTAGTTATATTATGAATTGTAAATCATGTATTGTAGGCTGGAGAGCCAAGTATTAATAATCTGATAGGCTTATGTGTTTATTAGGATGAAGATCCTAAGTGTTAAAGGCCAAGAGCCTATTTTTGTATATGTAATATGCAGAACATTAATAAAAATATAAACATCGCGCCGTGCAGACCAACCATGAAGAAAGAGTGATGGAGGACTAAGCTTTCACAAGGTGGGTAAGGGAAAAGGGGCTGAAAGGTTGGAAATAGAGGCTAAGTGTTGAGCCTAGGGGCTTAAGTCCTTAGGAATAATAATTTATTATTATTCCAAAAGATATGTGAAATGTATGTTTTATCCTAAGTTCCTAGAAGGGGGAACACGTGCAAAAGGGAACGCATGCTGATGAGCGCATGCAACGTCATGGGCGACATGTGTCGGCCCAGGCACTTGCAATTTAACCGAAGATTTGAGCCGAGATGGGGATGGGTTCTCCATTCTACCATCCACTGTCTGAATGGAGGGATCTTTGCCTTTGAATTCTGTAAGCCTCACTCAGCCCTAAAATCCAAAGCCGATGATGTTTTCTTGAGAACCAATATGCTTTCTGTTTGAACCATTGAGTCTGTTTTCGACTACAGCATGAATTTCTTATCACACATCCTAAAACCGGTGTTACCTGAATCATTTTGTGTCTTACTGACCTATTGTTGTTTCCTATTTCCACACCCCATTTTCCTGTTACTGCTGTCACCTGTGAGTTAACCCAAGCTGTTGTCGTTGTTGTCATCCTAAACTTCTGGGAATTGATTTGGAAATTGGTGGAAAAACTAGACTGTTGGGCCTGTGGTAGAAGAGGCAGTTTTTCATATCTGTGAGCAACTCTCTCTAGGTGAGGGAGTCTGCTGGGGAAGTGGTTTTCTTCTATAGAGAGTCCAGCACTAGCTACGAAGCTCTGAGAATTCCTGATCCGGCTTGTTGTCGAGGCCCAGAAGGGAGGTGAAGCACCGATGGACTCTCCTTTGAAGGTGTATGTTCTCGAGTGGGACAAACATGTGGGGAATGAGAGTCCATGAGTAGTGGGTGTAAGAAGGCTCTTGGGGAGAATCCTTCTGATTGCTCTGTGCATTTTTTTTTGTAACCTCGGCCTAGTCTAAGATTCCCTTGCCTTGGGTGGAGCTTAGTCCCAGCTCAAGGGTGACCCACTGCTGAGAGTGATGAGCAGTGTGGTCTAAGGCTGGGAGGTTCATGGAAGGTCTACATGTGGTTGGTGGAGTTACTACAGTTTCAATTAAAATTCATGTCTATAATGCTTGCAATATTATCATGAATTCCGCTACAATGATATTTACTGTTAATTCCAATAATTCTGTATGTTAGCAGTAATTATATGTTTAATCTGTGTTAAGTCATTTAACTTCATTAAATGCATACTACATAAGTCTGAGAATGTTTCCGGATAGTATGGTTTCTCGGTTGAGGGGTTGATGGTTGAGGTCGTTACAATATGGTATCAGAGCCATAGTTTCAATGTTGAGCTTAGATGGACCGGATAAGTTGTCTTTGGACCCAAGGTTCGAGAGGAAATTGTTTCTGGAGGACTAATTTCGAACCTTGTATTGTTTCTGAGTACCAATGGGTATTTGGTCATGTACGAAGATTAGGAGAAGTGGCGGTAGAATAAAACTGCAACTGGTGTGGTATTTCACCAGAGAGAGAGAGGGCGCTCAACACTTGGGGTGTTAGAGCTGCAGGATCTGTTTGAGAAGAAGGGAAAAACCTTTACGACTGTTATATCCAGAGAAGGTGTTGTTGGGCCCCAACAAATCCCCCTAAAGTTTTACAAAATTTAAAGGGGCCCCCATTAGAATCTTGATAATTATGATGAGCTATAGAATCAACTTTTTCAAATAGTTCCATACTTTGGCTTGCTTTGAGACAAACTTAAGATATTCACTATAGTATGATATATTCATTACAAGAGTATATGTCAAAAGTTAGAAAGGACCATAAAAATCTCAATTTAAAAAAAAACGTTAATTTTTATCAAATGTTTACTTTCGTTTAAATTATGATTATGTGTTATTTCTTTTGCTCATTAGTAAGTTTGACTATTTTGAATAATGAGTTCAATACTTCATCAAATAATATCTTGGTTGGTTTTTCATTTTCATGAAATCATTTGGTGATATTAATTAATTAAATTCTTTTTTCATTTTGCATCTCATTTCAAAATAATAATAATAATAAAAGAATTATCTATCATTTGTTTGATTTTGTAAAAAACTAAAATTAATATTTTTTCTCCATTAACTTAAATCTTCTAGATCATATTCGAAAAAAAATTATAAACAATGTTTGTTTATAAGTTATAGTTAGTTTAAATTCATT